>JAEIGD010000089.1:167500-293229 GCA_018903425.1 Zaprionus nigranus | reverse complement strand
GATTCTAGGTCAACTTCTGGCCCATAGTTTTCGATGGCTGCCACTTCATCATTAAACATTCGTGACAGCATCTGGCACAACATGTCTCTTCCCTTTCTTGCGGCTAATGTTAAATTTATGTCCCGTAAATTCATCGCCCATCTCGCTAAGCGCCCTTTAAGTTTGATTGCCTCATCAGCCACGACAAGCCAGAGTGGTCAGTCACTACTGAATCTCGGTAAAGGATATGCATCCTTTTGGTGCAATCATTCACCTTACGAGCATCCGGTGGTCATTAAACGTAGTTTCCCTGGCTTCTCACTACCAGACGCATTGGCGAGCTCCATGCGCTACCGGGATTTTTCACGACTCCTAATCGGATCGTCTTTTTCCTCAAACATCAGCTTCTCGACAGCCGGATCTCGGATAAAAATCGCTGTTTTATTGAGTGGCGTCTCCTAACTTCGATTTTGTGTTCAAGAAGTGATGTTTTCCTTGCCACCCTGGTTAGCAAATGATGGAAACAAAGATTTCATCGGCTTCTAATTGCTGCTTTTGTCGCGAATCTAGTGGGTAAGCGTTTGTATCTGCTTCTTCCTCTTTAGAATCCTCCAACTCTAACGAGGAGATCATCTCTAAAATAAATTGAATTCTTCCAAAATCGGATGCCTAGAATGAGATTTTTCTCAATTGACGGAATTACAAAGAGTTTTAAAAGTGTCTCTTTGTCCTTATATGCTCACACGCGCGAGAGAAAACCTAGCACTTCGTGCGCAGATCTGCCAAGGCCGTTTTTACTTTGGAATTGATTTTTTTGGAATTCTGCCCTTTTTCCTCAATCGTTTTGCGCCAAAGTCGACCCCACGCAACTAATATTTGCCCCTGTGTCCAATAACCCTTCTTCGGCACTCTAAAGAAACCTTAGCGTAAAAACGCCCATCGCTTTCTATTTATTATTGAGGACACCAGTAGTCGTTTAGTCAACCTTACGGCTTTCCAAAATTTTCGCAAGCGCTGCGTAGATCGTTTTGGCTTAGTACCCGCATCATTTCCAAATATTCTTCCTAACCTTTTTTTCATAATTTGCGAGCCTTGCTCATAAGGTTGTGTATGCAGGCTTAATGTATTTTTATTTTGAGCACATTTTTCTAATGACATGTCCGGTAAAAGTATGAAGCTCTTATCAGATTTTCTGAGCCAGCTGGTAAATCAGGTAAATTTGGACTTAGTGTTGCTTCGGGGCCGTTCGTGTTCGACTCACGAATGGTCCCTTGGCTTTTTCCGCTCTCTTTGCCAAACAAAGTTGGGGCATTGCGGCTTGTAAATGTTCTTTGCCCCGGCAACCATAGCAGAAAACTTTTTGTGATTTTCTAAACAATATCCTTTAACCCGATCTCACCGTCACATTCCAACATCGATACCCTTTATCGGTGCTTGATTGCGTCGACATCGCCCAAATTAGGATCTGTGTCTTGTGCACCATTTTCATCTTCCAAAGCTGCCACGTTTCTTCGGCTGACCACCGATTAGGTGCTGGCTTTGGAAACCGACGAGTCGCGACTTCACCTAGCAAATTTTCGCGCATTTGCACCTCAGCTTTCGCAGTAAAAAATCGAACGAATTTGTACATAAAGCAATTCGTGTCGTATCTCGGGCAGTAAAATTTTTGTCAACATCTCAATGAGCTAAGCTGCTCCTGGAATGGATGTTGACATTCGAGAAAGTTAGAGCATGACATCGTCATAAAAATACCTCAAATGTCTCCCTTGTTTTTGCTTGCGTGCTCTAATCTCTTCTAATATGTCGGTGTCGTTTCGGTAGTCTGTCATTGCTCTTTTAAAGCCGCTCCAAACTCCTTCCAATTTATTTGAGGATTTTCTTTGCGATACCTCCAATACCACTCTCTAGCTTTCCCACCAGTAAAAAAATATGTAGATTTTTGCAGACTGAATCAATCTCGTTGTTCAGACAGTCTTTGGTTAACGTGGCTACTCGATATCGGAATTCTTCTAAGGTGACTCCTTTTGCCGACCCATCAAACTTGAGATTCCAGCTATGGATGAGCTGAGTAATCTTCTCCGGGTTTATTGTCGTGCTGTACCGAGAGCTACTTGACTGCTGACTCGACTCGTTAAAAATCAGGTTTTGTCGGCTCACTTCGGGCGAAACTTGCCTGAGACTGAGGTTGGCTAATTGTCTGGCCACACTACTTTCTAGTTGCGCCCCTAGACGCTCATAGTCGATGTTTGGAGACGATGTTCGATTTGCTCTAGTATTTGAGATTCCCCCGCCGTGTTTGCCTAACTTGGCGTACTGCGCCCCGTTTCGGTCTTCCGGGGCCTTTAACACTTCTGGGTTGTTGGTTACCCTCTACCGATTCTCCCACTTGAGGCATTTTTTATACCTCGTGTTGTGAGGATGTGTTTTGGGCACAGCTCCCTCGTTTTGAGCCTCTAGCACCATTTGTTGTTGCCTCGCAGCGGCCGAGGTCGATGGTTCTAACCCAAATTCATATCTGTACTTTGTGATAACTCTGACCTAGGTAGGTCTTTTAAATCCGTTACTTGTAGCGTTTTCATGGCACGTTTGACAGACTTTAAACTGTCGTACCCAGTCAGAAATGCAAGCTTCAGGGAAGCTGTGCTGACATGGTGTAATAAAATTCTTTCTGCTGAGCCGGATTCCCATAATGGCTCTACGGCAAATTTCGCATTTAACACTTGACGGTTTGCATTTTCTGCGGCCAAGTTTTCTGTGCTACGTATTGTTGTCATTTTTTTAGTCTTTTTTTGATTCGTTTTTTTTTTTCAAATTTATTTATTTTTTATAATTGTTTAAGTTATAATTTGTTTTTTTTTTTCATTAAATTGATTTCTTCCAGTTGACTCTAGGGTAACGAAGGTTGTGTGCTTTACCCCGCAGTTGAGATAGTGGTGAAGAAGTTAAGAAAGAGAGAGAAATATAGTGAAAAGAAAAAACAGTCAAGTCTCAAGAGTCGCTTATATACTCGAGGATAATATTTTTGCTATACCTAATATTATATTTCCAAAAATCCATTTTCTGTCAACGCTTTTCCCTTGCCTTGCTGTATTTTTGTTTCTATTATTATTTTATGCCGAGTCTTAGTTTCAGTGGTCGATGTTTAGGACTTGCCTAAATTCGATTTCCAACTGCTATTACTCGCAATATTAATTTTTATCTAGAGGCTTTCAGTAGCTACTACGCATTTTAACGTTTATAATTTTTGACACTTTCTTCGCATCATGGTTTTTACGCTGCCTTGCCCCACGTTGGGCCCACTTGGTTATAATCCCCCTCGGAATGGAATTTATATTTCCTAGATATTGTATATCTGGATATTCTCCGTTCTTTGACTAGGCCGCCCTCCCCTTTGATTCTTTTGCGGCTAGCAAAATCAGCCTGTGGGGGTTCTTTTTGGAGAACTTCCTAGCTCTTTTAAGAGGAAGAAACACAAAGATAAACTAAAAGAATCTTTACCACTATGTCTTGGGTCAGAAAATAGAAATGAGAAAAGAAAAGTAAAAGAACAAAACAAAAAGAAGAAGTGATATAATTTACGAGAAGAGAAAGCGAGAACAGAACCACTACCCTTCTACGGGTGCACTTCGGGGACACTACTGGTGTTGGTGTGGGTCCCGCGTCTTTACCCACCTCTACCTATGAGTCCTTTTCGCACTAAATTTGAAGAACTCCCTGACCTAACATTACCCTTTCATCAACCTTCAGAAATCATTATTAAATTTGTTTAGATTTCCATATTAAACTTCATATAATTCTTCATTTATTTCTTATAAAATATATACATATTAAATTCCTAACCGTTTTCATGTTTAATAATAAGTATTCATATGATCCTAATAATTTAATATCTTAATAATGTAATAAAGAAAAGAATAAAATTTTTTCTAAACCTATACGAATATCTTATTAATATAAACCTAATATACAAATAAACATTATTTTCCAAGATTGCGACGCTAACTAACTATTCGATAAACTCCACAAAAAAACCTATCGATCTAGTCGCATCTCAATGTGTTTACAATTTAGAAGACGAATTATCGCATTTAATTTTCGTAACGCAAATATTCGCGCTGCGCAAGCTAAATTTTATCGGGTGTGATTTTTGTGTGGTGCCAGTGGATATCCAGGTTATACTGACATAACAGATAAGTACCTACACAATTTAATCATAATCAGAAAAAGGTCTTAATATGCCATGATCAGTGCCATGCAAACAGCTGTTTTGTGTTTACCCTTGTTGTTTTGATTTGTGGTATCAACAATAAAAATGTTTATTGCTTGCTTAGTTTTCTGTAGTTTTCTTTTTATATATATATATGTTTATTTTTGTATTATTTTTTTGTTTGAATGTTGTGCAATTTCCTCGTAAATGGTGTAGTAATAAATATAAAACAAGTGTACACTTACCCCCAGTTCTCCGTTGGGCCCAATAGATCGTTGGTTGCTAAATGTGTGTTTATACCCTTCGACCATTGAAAATGGTCAAAAAGGGTATACTAACTTTGTGCAAAATGCAAATGTATGTAACAGGCAGAAGGAGGCGTGGCAGACCCCGCAAAGTATATATATTTCTTGCTCAGGATCACTAGCCGAGTCGATTGAGCCATGTCTGTCTGTCTGTCCGGATGTCCGTCTGACCAGATGAACACACAGATCTCAGCTATTATAAATGCTAGAGACACCAAATTTGGAATGAAGGTTCCTATGTACTCGGCGCAGATCAAGTTTATTTCAAATGTTAAGTGCCACGCCCACCGCCCCCGCAAATCAATAAATTAATTTTTGAACTCAATTTGTAAGCGCTGTATAAAAAGATACAACTTTCTGACTTTAACATATACTAAGCTGAATGAAATATCTACGTAGTCTCCAAATTACAATCCGATCGGACAATAAACACAAAAGTTATTTAAGAAAGTATGAACATAATACCAAGTGCTTCTGTCAGCTAACAAGGGAGGCGGGCGAGCGCAAAGCGCGAGCGCCATCTGTCGGGATTAATTTCAAAGCATGTGCATATGTACATACATATATGGGTACATACATAGGAACATACATACATAGGTCGAAGGGTATCCCACTGTCGCGTGCTGCGCGACTGTTGCTTTTCTTACTGGTTAAAGTTTATCTTATTTTATAAACTTACATACACCAGAGGCAGAAAATAAAAGCAAGATTCGAAAAATTAACAAAAAAATATGGCAACTAAGACAGTTTTCCTTTCCCTAGTATGACATTAACGCACTATTCTAATTTAATTTGCCTAGTCTAACATCACACTGATTTATTTTACTCTTTCGGAATTTAGTTAATCGCCGCAGAAATGCCAAGTATAACTCTCAAATAGTTGCTGCCAAATTGTAGCCAGAACTGCAATTGGAACGATCGCCAAACTGTTGCAAAACTCCCGCAAGTGGCACACTGCCGTAGCTGCTGTTGAAACTGCCGTAAGCTGCAACACTGCCGTAAGCTGCTGCAATGGTGAGTTTTCTTTGCTTCGTTTCTTTGTTTTTGTTCTAACTGATTTTCTTTTTGCTTTTTTTTTTGTGAAATGGTGATTATTGAGTGGCTGGCGAAGTATGGAAACCAGATATCGCTGAGCAACACGAACGCTACAGAATCACAGAGCATTGTCCAAGCATCAGTATAGTCTCTTCTTCTGTTGCTTCACTTGTTGGTGACTTGGTCTGCCCTTAGACAAACACAAACGCATTCACCATACCTTACTACTACAACCATACTTAGACTAAGACGTAGCTCCAAAAGAAGCTCAAATAGATGATAAACGTATTAATTATAAGGAGAACGGAGAACGAAACCATAAGAAGCGTGTACTATTGAAACCCATCAATAGGCTAAGCTCTCTTTCCTCTCTCACTGTCGCTCTGTCTTTGTCTATAACTCTCTCTATCTGCATCGGAGCCAAGCAACGGGGTCTTCAACTAGCACAATCTAAGGATAACTCCAGTTGACTAACTACGCAAAACACAGTATCTCTGCACTCAGCAAGCACTGGGATGACACCGAGAGAGATCTCAAAACGATGGCTAGATCCCAATACACTCCTATCTCTCCACACAATGTCTCTAAGTATATCTCGCTTTCATTGCCTTCGTCTCTTCTCGCCTCGCATCTGTATCTGTATCTGTTCTGTCCAGTTTTCAAGGTGTAACATCTTCGCCGCAAAACCTTTTACCTCCTCGAAGTCGAATTATCACCGTGCTAGGCGTGACAGCTGTGGCGTTTGTGAGTGCCATTACCGGCCGATTTATATGGTGAGAAAAACAAAAACTGACTGTGCCAACTGTAATTGCCCTATGTGAATATGTGATTCCCCCCATCCACTGGTTGTTCGTCGTTCGTGTTTTGTTTTCCAATTTCTAATTACGTTGAAAGCCTTTTCAGTTTTTGCTTTGTTGAATGTGAAGATTGCAGTATTAGATTTCTATACACAGTTGACTTATTGTTAGTGTAAAGTGAAGTGAGTTAGTTATTATACCTACTGAATTTAACGGGCATGCCCAATTTGTTGTTATATTTAATATTATGCATAACATACACACAAATATTTAGTAGACATGTACATCATTTAGAGTGTGCATGCACCCGTAAGTACGTATCCTCGCAAACCCATAAAGACAACGATGATAACAAAATGTGTCAAACGAGAACTTCATATATTATTCTTGTTGTTAATTGTTAACAAAGATTGCCAAATTGGTTGCTCTGGTTTTTTCAATAAAACACAAATATTTGTTGCATATTTATGTATATACAATCGTACAATAATGTATGTTGAAGTGGGACGCCAATACATACATATGGGTATGCAGACATGTATGTATGGGCGTCCCACTCGCACATTCATAACTTTACAAGGGCTTATGATCTCTGTTATTTTCTAGCATTCTAATTGCAAAAAGATTGAGAGCAAAACAAAATAGGAAACATCCAATTGGAATCTTACTGAACATGCAAAGTCATAACAGACAAAATAAAATAATTTAATTTGTTCGACTGTAATTATTCTTTTAGTTTATTAGAATAAAAATAAATATAAAAAAAAAAAGGTCCGCCTCAACCAGGATTTGAACACACGCACTTTCTCGCAGCCGTCCGCCACTCTAACCACTCGGCCATTGCCTCACTTCTTGCTTATCGCCAAAGCTGCATTGTGAACCAATTCTGTTACAATACAATGCAAATAAAAAGTTTAATAAAATGCTGTGTGTCTGACGCTAGATTTGAACTTTGGTATGCTTGCGTAAATTAGGTATGCTTAAGTATATATGTATGTTCAAAGTGAGTTTAATTCGTATCATATCTCACTTATTTATAGTCCGATGTAAATGAATGAATTTTCACATAACGCCCGTGGCAAGGTATTTGTTATATAAGATATACAACTTTGGTTGTTAAGCTAATATTGTTGTTTTTAAATAGTTATTACTGATTTACAGAGACGGGAAGGGGCGTGTCCAAATTTTAAAAAACTTTGATACATTGCAATATATATAGTACGTATGTTGTCACCAAATTTGATGACTCTAGCTTTTATAGTTTCTGAGATCCAGGTGTTCATACAGACAGACAGACGGTCAGACGGACAGACAGACATGGCTCATTCGACTCGGCTACTGATACTGATTCAGAATATATAGTATATGGGGTCGGAGATGCCTCCTTCTGCCTGTTACGCACATTTCCGTTCCGACAAACACAATAGACCATGAATTTTTTAAAATCCATGGCCTAAAATTTATCGACGCTCACGTGGATGTCTTCCTTCTTGCTGAGGGTGTCTTCCTTCTTGCTGAGGGTATCTTCCTTCTTACTGAGGGTGTCTTCCTTCTTGGATTTAGTTTAATATATTTGAGTAGCACTTTTGAGTTTTTATTTAAAGAGCGTTTTTGCTCTCTTTCACTTCTTGGTTATGGGTGTCTTCCTTCTTGGGTTTAGTTTGATACACTTGTGTAGCACTTTTGAGTTTTTATTTAAAGAGCGTTTTTGAAAATTTGCTCTCTTTCACTTCTTGGTTTAAGTTTGGTATGTTTGAGTAGCACTTTTGAGTTTTTATTTAAAGAGCGTTTTTGAATATTTGCTCTTCTTCCTTGGACACCTTTTTATTTACTTCAAGGTTCCTTTCTTTTAAATAAATGGTCTGTTTGTGAGTTCTTAAAGAGCGTTTTCGAATATTTGCTCTCTTTGTAACACTGGAAACCGGTCACTCGCGACACTTGGGAATTATGGTTGTTAATTCCTTTTTGTGTTATTTTCACTTGTAAGTCACTTAAGGATTTCGTTTATCCTTTTGTGCGTGATTTAACTGGAAAAAGCGAGCCCCACGTTGGGCGCCAATTAATCAAACCGTTTCTAGGAGTTTGAAAAAAATATATTTTATTTGTGAAGAACGACTCCGTTTCTTGTGTGTACAAAATTAAGACTAAAGTTACAATATTGTTCTGAGGCCAAAGTAGCCTTTGAAGATGTCAAAGCTTCTGCTGATCGAGCTAAAGCTTAAAGCTCGTGATGCCGTTTGGACGAAGGAGGATTTGTTTACAAATAAGCATTGGGTGTTTTGCGCGCTAGGCTTATTATTCTAAAGAAGAGTTTGTTTACAAATAAACATTGAGTGTTTTGCGCGCTAGGCTTTTTAAGCTGCGTGGGTGGTTTATTAAGTCCAAGAAGAGTTACTCGTGACTCAATGGAAATTGTTTAAAATAGCGAAATATGAGGAGCTAAGAATGAATTGTCAAGAGTCCGAAAATACTATGAAAAGTTGTTTACAGTTTACATAAGGAACGCTAAGTAACTGAGGGTGATAACTTACATACATATATACAATTAGATTTGCAGTTGCTGTTGTGTACCGACGAAAGAAAACTAAGTTCTAATTACATATGTATGTATATTGCGTAACTAAAACTTAAAAATCGCCTACCACCGCCGCCTCTGTTTAATCTTTTTGAGCTTTTAATTTATTTAAAAAAACTTATAAGAAACAAAAGAATTTCACATGTCGATCACGGCAGCAATAGAACTTCGAACACGCTCAAAATATCATTGGGCTTAGAGTCCGGGTCATAGTCCACTCAGCCACTGAACATCTCTCACAGTCGTTGAAAATGGTGAGACATTAGACAAAACGGCAATATGCATTCTTAGCTCGTGCCAAAAAAATCAAGAAGAAGCACATGTAATGAAATTTGGTACGCGCTAGAAATGCACACCTATACCTATTGCCTACGGTATACTATGATAATCCATGCCCTGACTGTAGCGTTCGTATTTTTTTATGTATACTGCGATTGCAGAGTTGCATCCCAATTTGACTTTGTGATGAACGGACAGAGTCTTATAATTAATACATTAACATTATAAATAAATATTAAAACTAAAGTTTCTTAAAATATATTAAATTAAATTAAAGCTAAGTGTGAGGAATCTGTAAGAAAAAAATCAATTAATTAGTAAAATAATTAATGCAACTTTGCATACTTACGGGGATTATGATAGAAGTATGAGGTATCCTTAATGTTGTCTCGTCAGTGTTGTAACTTGTCCGAAAGAGAAAAGAAAGGGGACAAGGAGGAGAATAAGTATGGCGATTTACTAGATTTTGCTAGATCATCGCAGTCATACATTCTCCTCCAACTTAATAACCTTACTACGGACTGGTACAGGACAATATCTTCCCAAACTAACACTCCGCAACTGTTTTTACAAAAACTAAATAGAACTGAGCAAATAAAAATAACCCGACTGCGTATCGGACACTCTAAATTAACCCATGAACATTACCTCAATCACAATCTCACTAGCAATTGCCAACTATGCAACGAGACCCTTTCGTCTAATATCAAACATATCCTAATTTCTTGCCCCGTTTAACACAATACAGATCAAACATATTCTCTAACCAAAACCCTATCACTCTACTAAAGAATCCAAGCATAGCTAATACAAAACTTATTATTTCTTTCCTTAAACACATTAACATATTCCACAAAATATAGTACAATTACACACTTATAAACAGCTTAAGGCCATTGTAGCCATAGCTTCACGTCTAGTTGTAGGTTACACTTAAAACTATGTACATATTAAATAATAATAATAATAATAAAACACTTTTTGAGCAACTGCGGAAACCGAAAGACGCACTCCTCACTCCGTGAGGAACATGGAGAATCGGCAAAATAAATTGGCCATCTTTGTGGAAAATGTCAACGTTACTCAATCTGAGCTGGCTAAGCAAGTAGTCAGCATAAAGAACACAATGCTGCATGTCACTGGAGGCACTGCTGGAGGTATATATGGACAATTGAGCGCCTTGGATGGCGCAGAATCTGTGACCGTTCCTGGAAGTTCACAGAAACAACTTGATTGTGTCAGAAATTCACATCTATTGGGCACTAATCGATGTGCACGTGACGATCGTGACGCAGCAGGAGGTTCGTATTCAGTATTCAGAAGAGAACAGAAGTGAAATTGGAAATATCGGCGCTGTTACAGGCGTGGGACTACTGGCGGTGCAGATGACTTTGGCGTCGTGGGATCTGGTGTCGGTAAATACGAACAAATGAAAGGCGTATTCAACATGTACGCTAACGAAGGTTCACGTAATCTTGGCATAAATGGTTCTGGCGGCTTAGGAGACGCTGGAGATGGTATTGGTATGTATGTGGTCGATGGTGTTGGTGGTGGTGTTGGTTTATTGAGTTCAGCCAGATTGAACAGTAGCAGAAATGTGTTGCAACATCCTCCGCTCGTATACCCTCGAAAACTCATTGATTTGCCTGAGTTCAATGGAAACCCAGAGGATTGGTCCGTATTTTCTACAATTTGGGAGTCGTCCAACACTTTTGGATATTTTAAGCTGGAAAATCTGTTGAGGCTTCAAAAAAACATAAAGGGTGCGGCCAGAGATGAAGTCAAGGGTTTGCTTATAAATCCTATGAATGTTGAACATGTTATGAATCATTTAGAGTTCACTTATGGGAGGCCGGAGTTATTGATAAGGAATGGGCATGGTCAGCAAAATTGCTGTTCTATCAGACGATAATTCTTCCCTGATTGAACAGTTGGTGTATAAGATACCAATGACGAAACGTATTCAACGAATAGAGTACGTATACAACGACTCTTCGAAATTACCTAAATTTAAAGAACTTTAGTACATGAATCAACACTATGGCCAGAAGCATTGCAAGGACGATGATCGTATTCTCAGCAGGCGAATCAGAGAAGAAGAACAAACATCAAAGAGTTGTTATGCAGACCACCAAGGATGAGGAATTCAAGAAAGAAACGAAATATAAACCTGAATGCTATGAGTGTCACGGAGATCATTATTTTGACAGATGCAGCGTATTTTCTAAAGCGAAAACAGAAGACAAATGGTCAATGCTTACGATGCTTACGAAAAGGACATAGACAAAATGTTTGCAAAAAATAAGAAGGAATGTAAAAAGGATGGATGCAAGAAACTGCATCATTCATTGTTGCATTCAGAAGAAAAACCATGTAAAGAGAACGCTGCAACAGAAGTTTAGGTAAATACTAAAAAACCAGCAAAATCTAAAATAATGTTTAAAGTAGTACCTGTTGAAATGATCTGATGATCTGATGATAATCTGACCAAACAGAAAAATTGTAAGGACATATGCATTCTTAGATGAAGGTTCCTCTGCTTCTTTAGTTAATGAACAGTTTGCAGGAAAGATAACGTTACATTGAATTGGATAGAAAATCGTACTACTTTGGTTAACACGATGGAGTGTAACTTGCGAATAAGGACACAAGGTCGACACTGTAAACACGGTCCCTAATCTGCAGTTACCATTACAATCGTTGGACATAAACAAACTAAAGGATAAATATAAAAGATTAAGAAATGTTCCCATTGAAGGATACACTGATGCGAATCCAATGCTTTTGATTGGAATAAATAATTATCATCTGGCCGCAACACTCAAAAGCATGATACTGGATAATAACTTGTTGGTAGCAAAAACTTCGATAAGCTGGAGTTCTACGGAAGTTCTGGCGTTTGGAAAGAGAGATCTTTAATTTCAACGATATTCCATGTATGAGAATATGAAGAAAACGAAATGCACAAATTGATTGCGGATTATTTCACGACTGAAAATGTTGGGGTCAATGCAGCTAAGGAACCACTGCAATCGGCTAATATTTTAAGAGCCAGGAGTATTTTAAAGAACACTACTAAACGATTGGAGAACTCATGTGAAACTGGGCTCTTATGGAAAAACGATGATATTCATTTTGCCAGACAGTTTTGACATGGCGTTCACTAGATTGCAAGGAGTTGAAAAGAGGATGATGAGCATGGGAAAAATGGACGAATATGATGCTGAGATTATGGACTTTGTGAAGAAAGGATATGCCGCAAAAATGTCTAAAAAAGAAACTGCAAAAGTTGGTGCACGAAATGGTATTTACCTCATTTTGGTGTTTATAATATAAACAAGCCAAAGAAAATGAAATTGGTCTTTGATGCAGCTGCGTCTATCGATGGAGTATCCCTGAACACAGAACTTCTGAAAAGACAAGATGATAACCCACCTTTGACACAAATCGTTTTTAATTTCGCCAAGGAATTGTTGCGGTATGTGAGACATTAAGGAAATATTTCTGCAGGTGCAAGTTCGCAAAGAGGATGAAGATTCATTGAGATTTATTTAACTCCGTGTTGGATTCCCTGATTGAAAGATGCATTGAACTAGAAATACCTATACGTCCAATTAAAAGAAAGAAAGAAACACCCTACTGGTTATTTAACAACAACTCGGTTGATTTAACATTGAGACAATACACAAAAAACAATACAAGCAATGAAATATACCAAGCAATCTTCCTATCTATTAAAGAATCCCACCCAAACTATTCATTTATATACACTGATGGCTCAGGTACTGATACCTCAACCACGTTCGCAATATCCACTGAAACATCAATCATGCGATTTGGTAGATTATCTTACTATTCTAGTATATTCTCAGCAGAGATAACAGCCATCAAGGAAGCTCTAGAGATAATCATAAAAACGCCAGGTAAATTTATAATATGTTCTGACTCCCTATCCTCATTGGAAGCAATATCTAATACTAACAATAGGGACTACTACCCCACATATATAAGAAGCCTTCTCGCACAACACAAAAAATAAAATAAAACTCCTATGGGTACCAGGTCATGCAATGATCAAGGGCAATGAAATGGTGGATGCAGGTGCCAAATTGGCCCATTCACTACCATTGATTAGCACAACGAATTACAATAAAAGTGATATAAATCAATACTTAAAAATGAATTATTTAAAATATAAAATCCAACTTAATAACCTTACTACGGACTGGTACAGGACAATATCTTCCCAAACTAACACTCCGCAACTGTTTTTACAAAAACTAAATAGAACTGAGCAAATAAAAATAACCCGACTGCGTATCGGACACTCTAAATTAACCCATGAACATTACCTCAATCACAATCTCACTAGCAATTGCCAACTATGCAACGAGACCCTTTCGTCTAATATCAAACATATCCTAATTTCTTGCCCCGCTTTAACACAATACAGATCAAACATATTCTCTAACCAAAACCCTATCACTCTACTAAAGAATCCAAGCATAGCTAATACAAAACTTATTATTTCTTTCCTTAAACACATTAACATATTCCACAAAATATAGTACAATTACACACTTATAAACAGCTTAAGGCCATTGTAGCCATAGCTTCACGTCTAGTTGTAGGTTACACTTAAAACTATGTACATATTAAATAATAATAATAATAATAAAACACTTTTTGAGCAACTGCGGAAACCGAAAGACGCACTCCTCACTCCGTGAGGAACATGGAGAATCGGCAAAATAAATTGGCCATCTTTGTGGAAAATGTCAACGTTACTCAATCTGAGCTGGCTAAGCAAGTAGTCAGCATAAAGAACACAATGCTGCATGTCACTGGAGGCACTGCTGGAGGTATATATGGACAATTGAGCGCCTTGGATGGCGCAGAATCTGTGACCGTTCCTGGAAGTTCACAGAAACAACTTGATTGTGTCAGAAATTCACATCTATTGGGCACTAATCGATGTGCACGTGACGATCGTGACGCAGCAGGAGGTTCGTATTCAGTATTCAGAAGAGAACAGAAGTGAAATTGGAAATATCGGCGCTGTTACAGGCGTGGGACTACTGGCGGTGCAGATGACTTTGGCGTCGTGGGATCTGGTGTCGGTAAATACGAACAAATGAAAGGCGTATTCAACATGTACGCTAATGAAGGTTCACGTAATCTTGGCATAAATGGTTCTGGCGGCTTAGGAGACGCTGGAGATGGTATTGGTATGTATGTGGTCGATGGTGTTGGTGGTGGTGTTGGTTTATTGAGTTCAGCCAGATTGAACAGTAGCAGAAATGTGTTGCAACATCCTCCGCTCGTATACCCTCGAAAACTCATTGATTTGCCTGAGTTCAATGGAAACCCAGAGGATTGGTCCGTTTTTTTACAATTTGGGGAGTCGTCCAACACTTTTGGATATTTTAAGCTGGAAAATCTGTTGAGGCTTCAAAAAAAACATAAAGGGTGCGGCCAGAGATGAAGTCAAGGGTTTGCTTATAAATCCTATGAATGTTGAACATGTTATGAATCATTTAGAGTTCACTTATGGGAGGCCGGAGTTATTGATAAGGAATGGGCATGGTCAGCAAAATTGCTGTTCTATCAGACGATAATTCTTCCCTGATTGAACAGTTGGTGTATAAGATACCAATGACGAAACGTATTCAACGAATAGAGTACGTATACAACGACTCTTCGAAATTACCTAAATTTAAAGAACTTTAGTACATGAATCAACACTATGGCCAGAAGCATTGCAAGGACGATGATCGTATTCTCAGCAGGCGAATCAGAGAAGAAGAACAAACATCAAAGAGTTGTTATGCAGACCACCAAGGATGAGGAATTCAAGAAAGAAACGAAATATAAACCTGAATGCTATGAGTGTCACGGAGATCATTATTTTGACAGATGCAGCGTATTTTCTAAAGCGAAAACAGAAGACAAATGGTCAATGCTTACGATGCTTACGAAAAGGACATAGACAAAATGTTTGCAAAAATAAGAAGGAATGTAAAAAGGATGGATGCAAGAAACTGCATCATTCATTGTTGCATTCAGAAGAAAAACCATGTAAAGAGAACGCTGCAACAGAAGTTTAGGTAAATACTAAAAAACCAGCAAAATCTAAAATAATGTTTAAAGTAGTACCTGTTGAAATGATCTGATGATCTGATGATAATCTGACCAAACAGAAAAAATTGTAAGGACATATGCATTCTTAGATGAAGGTTCCTCTGCTTCTTTAGTTAATGAACAGTTTGCAGGAAAGATAACGTTACATTGAATTGGATAGAAAATCGTACTACTTTGGTTAACACGATGGAGTGTAACTTGCGAATAAGGACACAAGGTCGACACTGTAAACACGGTCCCTAATCTGCAGTTACCATTACAATCGTTGGACATAAACAAACTAAAGGATAAATATAAAAGATTAAGAAATGTTCCCATTGAAGGATACACTGATGCGAATCCAATGCTTTTGATTGGAATAAATAATTATCATCTGGCCGCAACACTCAAAAGCATGATACTGGATAATAACTTGTTGGTAGCAAAAACTTCGATAAGCTGGAGTTCTACGGAAGTTCTGGCGTTTGGAAAGAGAGATCTTTAATTTCAACGATATTCCATGTATGAGAATATGAAGAAAACGAAATGCACAAATTGATTGCGGATTATTTCACGACTGAAAATGTTGGGGTCAATGCAGCTAAGGAACCACTGCAATCGGCTAATATTTTAAGAGCCAGGAGTATTTTAAAGAACACTACTAAACGATTGGAGAACTCATGTGAAACTGGGCTCTTATGGAAAAACGATGATATTCATTTGCCAGACAGTTTTGACATGGCGTTCACTAGATTGCAAGGAGTTGAAAAGAGGATGATGAGCATGGGAAAAATGGACGAATATGATGCTGAGATTATGGACTTTGTGAAGAAAGGATATGCCGCAAAAATGTCTAAAAAAGAAACTGCAAAAGTTGGTGCACGAAATGGTATTTACCTCATTTTGGTGTTTATAATATAAACAAGCCAAAGAAAATGAAATTGGTCTTTGATGCAGCTGCGTCTATCGATGGAGTATCCCTGAACACAGAACTTCTGAAAAGACAAGATGATAACCCACCTTTGACACAAATCGTTTTTAATTTCGCCAAGGAATTGTTGCGGTATGTGAGACATTAAGGAAATATTTCTGCAGGTGCAAGTTCGCAAAGAGGATGAAGATTCATTGAGATTTATTTAACTCCGTGTTGGATTCCCTGATTGAAAGATGCATTGAACTAGAAATACCTATACGTCCAATTAAAAGAAAGAAAGAAACACCCTACTGGTTATTTAACAACAACTCGGTTGATTTAACATTGAGACAATACACAAAAAACAATACAAGCAATGAAATATACCAAGCAATCTTCCTATCTATTAAAGAATCCCACCCAAACTATTCATTTATATACACTGATGGCTCAGGTACTGATACCTCAACCACGTTCGCAATATCCACTGAAACATCAATCATGCGATTTGGTAGATTATCTTACTATTCTAGTATATTCTCAGCAGAGATAACAGCCATCAAGGAAGCTCTAGAGATAATCATAAAAACGCCAGGTAAATTTATAATATGTTCTGACTCCCTATCCTCATTGGAAGCAATATCTAATACTAACAATAGGGACTACTACCCCACATATATAAGAAGCCTTCTCGCACAACACAAAAAATAAAATAAAACTCCTATGGGTACCAGGTCATGCAATGATCAAGGGCAATGAAATGGTGGATGCAGGTGCCAAATTGGCCCATTCACTACCATTGATTAGCACAACGAATTACAATAAAAGTGATATAAATCAATACTTAAAAATGAATTATTTAAAATATAAAATCCAACTTAATAACCTTACTACGGACTGGTACAGGACAATATCTTCCCAAACTAACACTCCGCAACTGTTTTTACAAAAACTAAATAGAACTGAGCAAATAAAAATAACCCGACTGCGTATCGGACACTCTAAATTAACCCATGAACATTACCTCAATCACAATCTCACTAGCAATTGCCAACTATGCAACGAGACCCTTTCGTCTAATATCAAACATATCCTAATTTCTTGCCCCGCTTTAACACAATACAGATCAAACATATTCTCTAACCAAAACCCTATCACTCTACTAAAGAATCCAAGCATAGCTAATACAAAACTTATTATTTCTTTCCTTAAACACATTAACATATTCCACAAAATATAGTACAATTACACACTTATAAACAGCTTAAGGCCATTGTAGCCATAGCTTCACGTCTAGTTGTAGGTTACACTTAAAACTATGTACATATTAAATAATAATAATAATAATAAAACACTTTTTGAGCAACTGCGGAAACCGAAAGACGCACTCCTCACTCCGTGAGGAACATGGAGAATCGGCAAAATAAATTGGCCATCTTTGTGGAAAATGTCAACGTTACTCAATCTGAGCTGGCTAAGCAAGTAGTCAGCATAAAGAACACAATGCTGCATGTCACTGGAGGCACTGCTGGAGGTATATATGGACAATTGAGCGCCTTGGATGGCGCAGAATCTGTGACCGTTCCTGGAAGTTCACAGAAACAACTTGATTGTGTCAGAAATTCACATCTATTGGGCACTAATCGATGTGCACGTGACGATCGTGACGCAGCAGGAGGTTCGTATTCAGTATTCAGAAGAGAACAGAAGTGAAATTGGAAATATCGGCGCTGTTACAGGCGTGGGACTACTGGCGGTGCAGATGACTTTGGCGTCGTGGGATCTGGTGTCGGTAAATACGAACAAATGAAAGGCGTATTCAACATGTACGCTAATGAAGGTTCACGTAATCTTGGCATAAATGGTTCTGGCGGCTTAGGAGACGCTGGAGATGGTATTGGTATGTATGTGGTCGATGGTGTTGGTGGTGGTGTTGGTTTATTGAGTTCAGCCAGATTGAACAGTAGCAGAAATGTGTTGCAACATCCTCCGCTCGTATACCCTCGAAAACTCATTGATTTGCCTGAGTTCAATGGAAACCCAGAGGATTGGTCCGTTTTTTTACAATTTGGGGAGTCGTCCAACACTTTTGGATATTTTAAGCTGGAAAATCTGTTGAGGCTTCAAAAAACATAAAGGGTGCGGCCAGAGATGAAGTCAAGGGTTTGCTTATAAATCCTATGAATGTTGAACATGTTATGAATCATTTAGAGTTCACTTATGGGAGGCCGGAGTTATTGATAAGGAATGGGCATGGTCAGCAAAATTGCTGTTCTATCAGACGATAATTCTTCCCTGATTGAACAGTTGGTGTATAAGATACCAATGACGAAACGTATTCAACGAATAGAGTACGTATACAACGACTCTTCGAAATTACCTAAATTTAAAGAACTTTAGTACATGAATCAACACTATGGCCAGAAGCATTGCAAGGACGATGATCGTATTCTCAGCAGGCGAATCAGAGAAGAAGAACAAACATCAAAGAGTTGTTATGCAGACCACCAAGGATGAGGAATTCAAGAAAGAAACGAAATATAAACCTGAATGCTATGAGTGTCACGGAGATCATTATTTTGACAGATGCAGCGTATTTTCTAAAGCGAAAACAGAAGACAAATGGTCAATGCTTACGATGCTTACGAAAAGGACATAGACAAAATGTTTGCAAAAATAAGAAGGAATGTAAAAAGGATGGATGCAAGAAACTGCATCATTCATTGTTGCATTCAGAAGAAAAAACCATGTAAAGAGAACGCTGCAACAGAAGTTTAGGTAAATACTAAAAAACCAGCAAAATCTAAAATAATGTTTAAAGTAGTACCTGTTGAAATGATCTGATGATCTGATGATAATCTGACCAAACAGAAAAATTGTAAGGACATATGCATTCTTAGATGAAGGTTCCTCTGCTTCTTTAGTTAATGAACAGTTTGCAGGAAAGATAACGTTACATTGAATTGGATAGAAAATCGTACTACTTTGGTTAACACGATGGAGTGTAACTTGCGAATAAGGACACAAGGTCGACACTGTAAACACGGTCCCTAATCTGCAGTTACCATTACAATCGTTGGACATAAACAAACTAAAGGATAAATATAAAAGATTAAGAAATGTTCCCATTGAAGGATACACTGATGCGAATCCAATGCTTTTGATTGGAATAAATAATTATCATCTGGCCGCAACACTCAAAAGCATGATACTGGATAATAACTTGTTGGTAGCAAAAACTTCGATAAGCTGGAGTTCTACGGAAGTTCTGGCGTTTGGAAAGAGAGATCTTTAATTTCAACGATATTCCATGTATGAGAATATGAAGAAAACGAAATGCACAAATTGATTGCGGATTATTTCACGACTGAAAATGTTGGGGTCAATGCAGCTAAGGAACCACTGCAATCGGCTAATATTTTAAGAGCCAGGAGTATTTTAAAGAACACTACTAAACGATTGGAGAACTCATGTGAAACTGGGCTCTTATGGAAAAACGATGATATTCATTTGCCAGACAGTTTTGACATGGCGTTCACTAGATTGCAAGGAGTTGAAAAGAGGATGATGAGCATGGGAAAAATGGACGAATATGATGCTGAGATTATGGACTTTGTGAAGAAAGGATATGCCGCAAAAATGTCTAAAAAAGAAACTGCAAAAGTTGGTGCACGAAATGGTATTTACCTCATTTTGGTGTTTATAATATAAACAAGCCAAAGAAAATGAAATTGGTCTTTGATGCAGCTGCGTCTATCGATGGAGTATCCCTGAACACAGAACTTCTGAAAAGACAAGATGATAACCCACCTTTGACACAAATCGTTTTTAATTTCGCCAAGGAATTGTTGCGGTATGTGAGACATTAAGGAAATATTTCTGCAGGTGCAAGTTCGCAAAGAGGATGAAGATTCATTGAGATTTATTTAACGATCAAGATGCTGAGTTGAACACCTACCGAATGAAAGGAATGATATTTGGAGCTGCTTGCTCTCCTTGTTGTGCTCAGTACGTAAAGAATTTAAATGCCCAAAATGCGACGATGCACAGAGATCAAGTTATTGGTGCAATTGAGAATAAACATTATGTGGACGACTTCGTAGCTAGCTTCACATCTGAGGAAGAAGATTTTAAAATTAGCGCAGATGTCAAAAGGGTGCATCAAATGGGTCATTTTGAGTTGCGACGATTTATTTCCGTATTGGTTCAACAAAGTTTAAATAACGGCGTGGAAAGCAAAGGCAATAGTGAAGCTGGATACCGAATCCTATGATAAAATCTTAGGTATGCATTGGAACAGTCAAAAAGACGTTTTTGTTTTTGACTTAAAATTAAATCGCGTAGATAAACAGATAGTAGAAGGTCCTTAATGTCCAACGAAGCGTCAGCTATTATGCATGGTGATGTCTATCTACCATCCCTTCGGCATGCTCGCGGATTTAATGATATACGGAAAAGTCTTAGTGCAGGATGTATGGCGAACAGGAATCCATTGAAACGATTTATTGCCTGAAAACATAATTATTGCATTTAAACAATGGGTTCATCAGTTCAAAAAGGTCAAGGAATTTAACCTAAAAAGATGTTATTTCCAGAATTTCCTATTGTCAGACTACGTTGAGTTACATGTCTTTGTCGATGGAAGTGAGCAAGCATTTGCGGCGGTGGCATATTGGCGAATAACTTGTGGTGCCAGGGTACAATAAATGTTTGTATGTGGAAAAACGAAATGTGCACCTCTAAAGTTATTAACTATTCCCAGACTAAAGCTGCAGGCGGCCGTACTTGGTACTCGTCTAAGAAAAACCGTTTTAGAAAGTCATGACGTTAATGTGAAGTCTTCAACCTTGTGGACAGACTCAAGAACCGTAGTCTCATGGATCAAATCGGACCATCGTCAATCCATTTGTGGCTCATAGAGTGAGCGAGATTTTAGAAAGTAAAGGAGAATGATTGGTATTGGGTGCCAACAAAACTAAATGCAGCCGATAAAGCCACAAAAACCAGTAACCGATGTGAATACGAAATAAACAGTGTTTGGATAAGTGGACCTGAATTTTGGCTTTTGGAAAAGGAGAAGTGGCCTTCACAAGAATTCAGTTCCAACCAAGAAGATATGTCTGAACGGCGCAAACAAATCATGTTTTTTGGCAAGGCTCAATGGATATCACTAGAAAGGTTTTCAAATTATTCACGCTTAAAACGTACAGTAGGCTGGCTTTGGAGGTTTGTGAGCAAATGTCTCAAGGACCAACATGGTGAATATGAAGGAGAGAGGAACGCGAATGGTGTTATTATTGTTGGAGGAATGCTGGATTATTGTATATCCATTCCAGAGAGGGCACGTCGTCCGGATATTGTTACCATCGCGTCACATTTTGTCAGAGTTAATTGTTAGATGGTATTATGTCAGCTATAATCATGAAAACAATGAGCTTATTTTAAACGAAATTCTGGATTGTGAATTTATGAAAAGCTGTGAGTCGAGCTAAGTCAAGATGTCAACATTGTAAGAACGAGATGGCTAAACCTTTACCACTGTTGATGGGTTAGTTACCAGAGGATAGAGTGACACCATTTCAACGGCCATTTTCGTACGTAGATTGGACTACTTTAGTCCAGTCATGGTGACGATTGGACGAAGACAAGAAAAGAAATGGGTTGCACTTTTCAGATGCTTAACTATAAGGGCTGTTCATTTGGAGTTAGCAGCAGATTTATCGATAGACGCATATGTGTTGTGCATAAAAAATTTTGTAAACCGAAGAGGAATTCCGTTCTGACATGGGAACTAATTTCATTGGCATCAATAAGGAATTAAAGAACGCAAAGCATTTTTTTGATATGGAATATACATATAAAATCAGAGTTAGGCAAAAAAGGCATCGAGTGGCAGTTTAATTGTCAATCCAATCCGAGCTCTGGTGGATGCTGGGAGCGCATGGTTAGGAGCATAAAACGAGTATTGACCATAACTTTAAAAGAGAAATCACCACAGGTGGAAATTTTAGGGAGCTTGTTGATAGTAGTTGAGAATATAATAAACAGTCGACCATTAACCCATTTGCCAATAGATATAAATAATTTGGAACCTCTGACTCTAAACCATTTCTTACTGGGAACGACGAACTCGACGCAAACTCCTGGAAAACATCTTAATTTGTGCCTACGTAAGCAGTATCGAATTAGTCAACAGATGAAAGATAATTGTTGACATCGATGGATACGTGAATATCTACCGACTTTGACACGGCGCACTAAATGGCATGCGCGATCCAAACCCATAGCAAAGGGAGATGCTGTGGTAATTTGCGAGGAGAGCCTTCCAAGAGGTAAAAGGAGTTGTTCTTCGTACAATTGCTGCCGCGGACGGCCAAATCCGAATAGCTGATTTCAAAGATTACAGTGCTAGATGTTTGGGGTAAAACTATGGAGTAGTTTTACGGTGGGTGGGATGTTGCGACTTCACGTACATATTTCTGTTAAACATTTACACGTAAGTCTATTTGAATTTAAATTTGAGTTTTTGTTTGGCTGCATATTTTAGACCACCATTAGCATTGTCGATACTTGTATAAATACCGATATAAAAAAAAAGCGGCACCTCTAGAAGACGACGGACAAGTTGGCAGGTCTCGACATCCAACGGCGGCAAAAACACATAAAATTAAATACTACGTACTTCGTATATCTTTTGTAACATTCTTATTTTACGCCATAACGACTCGAAATAGTCAATAAATAGTTATAAAGTTTTAGTGTCTTGTTTGATATCCATTACCATATCCAGTAACACCATTTGTGCGTATGTATGCACAAGTTCACGTATGAATGTATGCGTTGCTTGTCAAGTTTGACAACAGGCAAATGCAAATGAATTACAGTGAGCCAAAATGGTTATTTGGCGGCAATAATTTTAACATCAGAAAACATGTGTATTTATGTTTAATTTTTGAGAAAATGGATTGAATATTTATAATTAAATTATATTTTGTAGATTATAATATCAAAAAAAGTTGTGACAATTATAATTTTTTTTGTATATAAGTTACCAATATTGACCAAATTTGTGAATAAAAGAACAAAATTCTTAATAGATAAATATGTAATTACTAAATAAAATTATCCTCATAGAACAAGACAAATGTTTTCGAAAGTTTTAAAATTTTCGCCGCAAGATAACCATTTTTGCCCACTGTGCCTCTAGGCTTTCGACGTCAAAACACAAAATAGATTGCATACATTCATACGATCGCACAGCGCAAAGAAGTACGCGCATGCTTATCGTTCTGCTGTCGTTGTGCGATTGAATCAGTTTTGATGATATGCGCTGTTTGTACTGAGAGCCGAACATGCAGCCGCCCCAGCCGAACGTTCAACTGCCCTAGCCGAGCGTTCAGCCGAAGTGTTTATTTACTCTCAATGCTTCGGTCTCTGGGGCAGCTGGATGGAAAAACCAGTGGTAGCAACTTCAACCGATGTTTAAGGTCTCTATGTGTTCATTGCTTAGTGATTAAATCGATGCATCGGAGAAAGTTTTAAAATTGATTTAACTTCCAGCTCTACTAAGCAGTTTACTGCTTACCTAATGCTGTTATTCACGACTCAAAAGAGGACCGTGTCTTGCGAAACGAGTGAAAAAACGGGCTAACGACATATTGATATAATATCGCGAGAAGGAGACATAACGGCATAGGTCCGCCGGAACATAGACTGCATAGGTACAAGAATTCAACATTTACTAAGAAAAAGGAGATCCGGCCAATACTCAGAATAAACAAAAACATTTTGTAATAAATTATTTCCGTGTAGTTCTAATAAAATGGAAATTTAAAATATGTTTGTATCATATGCCATGATCGAAAATATTTCTTTAAAAATTGCAAGACTCACATTATAGACAGTATTAAAAATACCTAAGCTATAATAAGAAATTAATGTATATGGCTTAAAGACGTAATTTCTAAATTTGATTTAATAATGAGTATAAGAACCCAAAATATTATGAGTCTGTCTGGATGATATATGTTCAATTTGTTGAAACTAAGTACAAAACTCAATGATTTAAATACCAAATGTAGTTGTTGTAAGTGACAATTACTGCATCAATTGAAGGTACCGATTCTCCTCTAGAAGCGAAGTTAACGATGTTGTCATATCATTCACAATCATGTTAACGCTAGGATGTGATTCCGGATGTGTCGAACTGCTAACGTCCGACCAGAGAGTATTTGGAGCCTGAACATGATTGAAATGGGCATTAGTTCTCAAGGGGGCGGCGGCACTGTTGGTCTCCATCCAGTTTTGACAGCTCTGCACATATTCCAAGGTACGTAGATATGTGTCCGATTGCATTGATGACGATTGATGGTCTTGGTTTGCTGGAGAGGATCCATCAACGTCAGTCATTTGCATGAGATTGATATGGTGTTGTGGGTTGTGTTGTGTGGGAAAATTAGCTGGCGACAGTTGAGATTGGCTGACATCGCCGCATTGAATCTCATTGTTTGCGGTGGCAGGAACGGTGACAGGTCGCACAGTGACCAGCTCGGACAGACTAGTCATGCACGAGTCGACGATCTGCTGTTCCGTGTTGTATGTGGAAGGTTGTTGCTGTTGCTGTGGTGTCTCCTTAAGCACAATTATAGCCGAATACGGTGAAATTGCCTGGACGAGAGTGGCTTCGTTATGTTGAACATATGGACTATCTTGTGTCGACATGGGCAGCTCCGTGCCATGTGTGGACATTAATTGTGGCAAATGAAAATCAGGTTCAGCAGGAGTAGGAGCAGCAGCAGCAGCAGGACCTGATGTGTCGCTCTCTGCTGATTTAATAATTTGTTTCTCCCTATCTTTAACCAAATTCAAATACTGCAGCATCTCATCAGGCAAAATGAGCTCCTCCACTTCATCCAAATTGACACGCTCATTGGGATGATGCTGATCGCGTGGAGTGCTTTCGTTTGCCTGATATGCCTTCTTGCTGCAGTTACTCTGACACGTACTAGGAGCCAACATACGCTCTAGGCTTTCTTGTACCATCACTGGCTCCGATTGTCGCCGCAGCGTCGCAGTCGACGTGGACATATTCTGGAATTTCTGTTGCTGCAATTCCGGTAGATGATAAGCTAGATTGTTCACAGTGGGTATTGAGTAGCGACCACCAGATTGGTTAATCCTCTGGCCGTGGTTCTGATAGCAGCTACTTGCCTCAGTGGACTGCTGCATGCGCTGGAGCTGAGTGGAAATGAGATGAGAAGATGGCGGAGGCGGCAGCGAATTGCCATTGCGATATTCACCAGCAGCACAATCAGCAGGACGAGGTGTGCCATGGTGATATGCCATGGAGGAGGAGTTATTAGCCACGTTTGACATTTGGCTGGAGCGTCGTGAGCAACCTGGTGATATGGGATCGTAGAGAGAGGAAGTTGTCGGAGCATAATTATTATTGTAGACTGGGCCAGCACGGAGTGAGGATTGACTGCTACGTCGACTCTGCATGCTGCAGTAATAGGTGCTGGCATTCGAGGTTTGGCTGTCGCGCCTCAATTGCGTGGCGTAGCCCTGCAACGATGGTCGATTGATGGGTTGCAGCTCTGTTAGCTGCAATCGACTTGGCGGTACCACCACACCCGGCTCCATTTTTAAGTTCAGTTATACGCTGGTTTAACTCATTAATACCAATGGCACGATTGCTTTCTGGTATGTTACAGAGTATCGAGTTGGTCGCATGCATAACTTTGCTTTGCAAGCGACTACGGAATCTTTGGCGGGCATAAGCTGTAGCCGATGCAGTTGTTGTCGTTGTACCTGCATTGCCATGGTCCATGTTAATCATAGAGCGCAGCATAACGGGTAGATCGGCGGCATCAACGTCATCATCATAGGGCCAACCTTCATCCAGAGTGGGTAACTCATCCTGCCGAAATGATGAGTTTATGATGGAGTCGGCAACTCCACCCAGCTGCTGTGCTGGTGAATTAACATCTGACTCGGACTTAATGCTGGGACTCGATACGCTGACCGCCTTGCCAGACTTAAGATCCTCGCTGCAGGGACTGGAGTCAATGTGCTGCTCCTGCAGCTTGTGATCCCTGTCCCCGTTTATGCCAGAATTGGCATCGTGCAGGGGCAAACCCTTGTGCTTCTTATTCGCGTAGAACTCAGCGCCGTGTACGGTCTTTACATGCTTGCGCAGTGAACTGGGATCGGTGTAGCGCTTGGTGCAGCCCGGTGCCTTGCAAATGTACGGTTTCTGCAAAGGAAAATTGAATCGATTAATTCCTATAAATGTTGTTTGATGATAATGAAATGTGACTAACCTCGTTACTGTGCGTGCGGTTTTGGTGTTTAGCGCGATCGCTAGCATTGCTAAATGCCTTACTGCAACCGGGAAACTCGCAGGTGTACGGCTTTTCTCCCGTATGCGATCTCAAGTGCGTCTTCAGGTTCTCCAAACGGGAATAGGCCTTGTAGCAACCCTCGAACTGTGTAGAATAGATTGTTATTGTTTCTTTGAAGTGATAATATATATAATAATAATTACCGTGCACTTGTGAGGCTTCTCTCCCGTGTGGCGGCGCATGTGCACTACCAGCATATACTGCGCCTTGAAGGGTTTTTCACCCCTCGAACAGCCTTCCCAGCGGCA
The DNA here is from genome assembly GCA_018903425.1 of Zaprionus nigranus. Classification (NCBI taxonomy): domain Eukaryota; kingdom Metazoa; phylum Arthropoda; class Insecta; order Diptera; family Drosophilidae; genus Zaprionus; species Zaprionus nigranus. The sequence goes on along the minus strand of JAEIGD010000089.1, from coordinate 266,368 downwards.
GACGAAGGTTTTTTTGTTGCTTTGGATGTGATCGTTATTAATATGTTTAACGAGTTCATCCTGCGTGAGAAATTCAACGTTGCAATTGTACCAGTGACAATTAGTCTCAATAAAATCACCAGGCTCATCCTTAATATCTGTTGTATCGGCTGTTGCACAATCATTGTCGTTCATGGGGAACTTGCTGCCATGATGATTATAATCATTCCGTCCAATATTGATGACAGACAAGGCAGCAGCTGACTCTGTTGTTTGCCGTCGTTCCATTACATTTGTTGAGGCGCTATCCGCCTCTACCTGTGCAACTTCCTTGGATGTTGACGATGGCTGCTCATGTGCCTTGTTGCATCTCACATTATGATCCTTTTTCCAAGCCACTTCTCTGATCAGAAGGTCCATCTTCTATGCCCTGAAAATATTATAGTTAATAAGTTCCATGTATATAACAGACAAAAACAGAATTGTATTGTCTTGATCAGAAGCCTGTCTGACTTTATGTACGTGATCAGTATCTGTATACCACAGAAAATCAGTAGTGTATCTCTCTAGTATCCTAGTACGCTGTTGCGCTCGAGGTCGCTGTAGGTCGAACGTGTACGGACTACCATAAAGTTTACTTGGTTGTTTCCAACAGGTAACCCAATATACTAATAGGGACTCTACGCCCTGCATGGGGTACACTAAGTCTGCAAGGTAGCATTCATCTCCCTCCCATATTATAATAAAGAGCTCTAAGCCCTTCAAGGCATACATAAGTCTACAAGGTCGCCGTACATCTCCCTCCAATTTTTATACCCTTCGATCATTGAAAATGGTCAAAAAAGGGTGTACTAACTTTGTGCAAATGTATGTAACAGGCAGAAGGAGGCGTGGGAGACCCCAAAGTATATATATTCTTACTCAGGATCACAAGCCGAGTCGATTGAGCCATGTCTGTCTGTCTGTCTGTCCGTTTGTCTGTGTGAACGGACAGATCTCAGCTATTATAAAAGCTAAAGTTACCAAATTTGACAGGAAGACTCTTGCGTACTATAAGCTGATCAAATGTATTTCAAATGTTAGGTGCCACGCGCGACTGTTGCTTTTCTTACTGGTTTATAATAGGGAGCACTAAGCCCTGCAAGGGTACACTAAGTCTACAAGGTCCCAGTACATCTCTCCGTCACCCCAAATAATAATAATAGTTGTTCCCTTTTGGATTCTTACCTTATTTGCGTTGCTTGGCTTAATGGATAGATCATCGGCGGGTGGAGTTACAAGCGTGGATAACGTTGGCGTTGTTGCCTGCCTGGTGTTATTTAGGCCAATGTTCCTGGTATTGCCCGGAATTTCGGTGAGGCCGAGAGCAGCTGTCATGGCATAATTAGCGACTGCCGTTTGTTGTTGTTGTGACATTGTTGGATGCAGTAGTCCAGCGCTGGCGCGCAACAAATGCGTCTGCAGGTGCTGGAGATGGGGTGTCATCGTTGAATGGGCATGCGCCGCTGCCATGGGACTGATGGCGCAGGCCGATAGATGACCGTATGATCCACTTACTGTGCTGCTTGTACGCGATCCGTTCATTATAGTAGCCAAGGAGTTTGGGGAAAAGCGAATCATTGAGTTTATATCAAACGAGTCCGAATATGGGGACGAGGAGAGCGCTCGCTTACGAGTAACGCTTGCGCGAAGGCTGCCAACGCCACCGCCACCGCCGGCACTAGAGCGAGGACCGTTCAAGCTACCGTTAGCATCTAGACTAAAATGAAAATCGGTGCTGGCCAGAGATCCAGCTGCAGCCGCTGCTGCTGCCGCTGCAAAAGCGGCTTGATGCAATTCAGTCAACGATCCCACACCACGTGCACTGAGGTATTCACCTGATCCCGAGCCCAGATTAGCAAGATGCAACGCTGACGAGCAGTTAGCATAAGGATCTAAGGATCAATCATTGAAGTCAATTACAAACAATACACATTGCCATACAGTAACACTGTAGAGTCGATACTCACCATGAAAGGTTGCTGTGGGACTGGTCCGCTGCAAGGAATAAAACTGTTGTATGTACCCGGGGATTCTATACGCAGGATGGAAGTCGTGCTGTTGGTGTTGTTGCCCAACATGGATATGCTGATGATGATGATGTTGGTGCCCTTGGTGCGTATTGCCTAACATTGTATGATTGCTAGCAACGAGACTTGAATCATTCGAGCTGGGCGTCGAATCTGCCGCCGTCGGTAACTGCGACGAAATCACGGAAACTGTCACTGGCACCGAACTACTCACGTCCGTGGAATGAACATGGTGATTCATCTGCGGACTGGGCTGCACAGAAGCCACAGCGGCGGCAGCCCGCCTTGAAGCCAAGAACTGCAACTCCGTGTAGCTAAGAAAAGATAAATAACGAATACAGCTTGTTTAATTTCAACTACAATTTAAATTTAATATATATCCTGAAAATGGACAGAACAAGCATGAAAGGTTATATGCAACCTTCCGTGGGGATTAAACTTTACAGCAGCCTTTACTGATTGTTCATATACATACTTATTATATTAAACAAGCCCGCTAAAACGATTTGTTAACGTCGAAAATAGCCTACCCTTGCAGGTACAGTGCCGATCAACTGAATAGGTTTAACTATTTGTTTCGGTTTGAAAAATTGTATCTCCGTTATGTTAAATTCGAATTAAGAGAAATAAATTTTTATATATGAATAAATCTATCATTTGTTAAATAGAGTGTCGAGCCGCTGACAATATGCAGGGAATGCCTTAAACAATAATTGACTGCCGTTAGCAAATGTACATCGAACAAAAAAGAAAGGGCTGAATTATGATGTTTTATTCTTGATAGGAAAATAATACAGTTTGCCAGGCATTGCAAGACTTTACCTTAAATCTAGTCACAAGTCTTCATAGCGCAGTTTGTCTTCCCTCTTGCTTTTTGGATATCGCCAGACGAACTGATCTGACGCACCAATCATAGCTTAATTCTTAGTTTAATCGGTGCCACCAATAACAACAACGATAAAAACGCATACAATAAATACTAATACTAATACTAATCCAAGTGCCGTGCCCTCTATAGGTGACAAATTACTTAACTACCTATCGAAAGCCAGCTTATCCGTTCCGCGACAAAGGAGAAGGAGGCTTTTAAGTATAAGTATAAGTATATATGTTTAAGTATATATTCTTACTCAGGATCACTAACCAAGTGAATTGAGCCATGTTCGTCTGTTCAATTTTATCACAAATCGATAACTTGGGCTTATTTTATTCCTTAATAATAAAACGACTTAAACCACAACTTTTTGGTTTGTCGCACATATGGATACATATGTATGCATATACTATATGCACATTACAATCTAACTTTGACAGTGGCGGATCTAGGATTTTCTATGGAAGGGGGTTGGAAGTTTTCTAGAAATCGATGCAAGAAAAATGAAAATCAGCATCACTTTATACTATTTTTTATACCCTTCGACCATTGACAATTGTCAAAAAAGGGTATACTAACTTTGTACAAATGTATGTAACAGGCAAAAGGAGGCATGGGAGACCCCATAAAGTATATATATTCTTACTCAGGATCACAAGCCGAGTTGATTGAGCCATGTCTGTCTGTCTGTCCGTCAGTCTGGGTGAACGCACAGATCTCCGTTATTATAAAAGCTAAAGTTAACAAATTTGGCAGCAAGACTCCTGTGTACAATAAGCTGATCAAGTTTATTTCAAATGTTAGGTGTCACGCCCACCTCCCCCGTAAATCAAAAATCTATCGTAAATAATTGTAAAGCATGTGCATATGCATACGTGTATGTGTATGAATTTAACAAATTAAACTACCACTGTCGCGTGCTGCTCGACTGTTGCTTTTCTTACTGGTTTAGGAGTGCTACAGTCCCTTTTTAGGCCATGGATTTTAAAAAAATTCATGGTCTATTGTGTTTGACGGAACGGAAATGTGCGTAACAGGCAGAAGGAGCCTCCGACACCATAAACTATATATATTCTGAATCAGTATCAGTAGCCGAGTCGATTGAGCCATGTCTGTCTGTCTGTCTGTCTGTATGAACACCTGGATCTCAGAAACTATAAGAGCTAGAGTCATCAAATTTTGTGACAACATACGTATATATTGCAGTGTCTCAAAGTTTTATTAAAATTTGGACACGCCCCTTCCCGCCTCTGTAAATCAGTAATAACTATTTAAAACCTACAATATTAACTCAACAACCAAAGTTGTATATCTTACATGACAAATACCTTGCCACGGGCGTTATGTGAAAATTTTATTAAAATCTGACTATAAATAAGTGAGATATGATACGAATTAAACTCACTTTGAACATATACAACAACAATTAAGCAGACCTAATTTACGCAAGCATACCGAAGTTCAAATCTAGCGTCAGACACACAGCATTTTATTAAACTTTTTATTTGCATTGTATCGGAACAGAATTGGTTCACAATGCAGTTTTGCCGATGAGCGAAGAAGTGAGGCAATGGCCGAGTGGTTAGAGTGGCGGACGGCTGCGAGAGAGTGCGTGTGTTCAACTCCCGGTTGAGGCGGGTGCGAATTTTCGTTTATTAATTATTTCTTATTTTATTTATTTTTTTATTCTAATAAACTAAAAGAAAAGTTACAGTCAAGCAAATTAAAATCAAGAAGAAGCACATGTAATGAAATTTGGTACGCGTTAGAAATGCATACCTATACCTATTGCCTACGGTATACTATGATAATCCATGGCCTTATACAGTCAGCTCCTGACTGTAGCGTTTTGTTTTTAGGCCATGGATTTTAAAAAAATTCATGGTCTATTGTGTTTGTCGGAACGGAAATGTGCGTAACAGGCAGAAGGAGGCATCTCCGACCCCATAAACTATATATATTCTGAATCAGTATCAGTAGCCGAGTCGATTGAGCCATGTCTGTCTGTCCGTCTGTCCGTCTGTCCGTCTGTCCGTCTGTCCGTCTGTCTGTATGAACACCTGGATCTCAGAAACTATAAGAGCTAGAGTCATCAAATTTTGTGACAACATACATATATATTGCAGTGTCTCAAAGTTTTTTAAAATTTGGACACGCCCCTTCCCGCCTCTGTAAATCAGAAATAACTACTTAAAACCTACAATATTAACTCAACAACCAAAGTTATATATCATACATGACAAATACCTTGCCACGGGCGTTATGTGAAAATTTCATTAAAATCGGACTATAAATAAGTGAGATATGATACGAATTAAACTCACTTTGAACATACATGTATATAATAATTAGGCAGACCTAATTTACGCAAGCATACCGAAGTTCAAATCTAGCGTCAGACACACAGCATTTTATTAAACTTTTTATTTGCATTGTATGGGAACAGAATTGGTTCACAATGCAGCTTTGCCGATGCGCGAAGAAATGAGGCAATGGCCGAGTGGTTAGAGTGGCGGACGGCTGCGCGAGAGTGCGTGCGTTCAACTCCCGGTTGAGGCGGGTGCGAATTTTCGTTTATTAATTATTTCTTATTTTGTTTTTTTTTTTTTTTTATTCTAATAAACTAAAAGAAAAGTTACAGTCAAAAAAATTAAAATCAAGAAGAAACAACTGTAATGAAATTTGGTACGCGCTAGAAGTGCATACCTATACCTATTGCCTACGGTATACTATGATAATCCATGGCCTTATACAGTCAGCTCCTGACTGTAGCGTTTTGTATTTTTTTTTTATTCAAATAATACAAGGTGTGTTTAAAAAGTATCGCTATTTTTGAATTTTCGTGGGTTACGTATAATCGAATTTCGAATTTTTTGTTTTGTTATGTTGGTACACTCTTCCCGAACATGTGTACCAAGTTACAAGTGTATAGCATTTTTTGTTTGGTTGTGAGAGGCGTAAAGGTTGTAACTATTTTGCGTGCTGGCCGATTTTTTGCTATCGAAAAATATGGATCAAAGGATTTGCATAAAATAAAAATAAAATAAAGTGTTCCGAAACACTTGAAATTTTGACAGTGGCATACCGTCAAACTGTTCTTAATAAAAAAATGTTTACAAGTGGTACAAACTCTTCCAAGATGGTCCAGTTGATGAGGCCAATGACGAGCCTCGCTCTGGACGCCCAAGCACGTCAACAACTGATGAAAACGTTCAAGCAGTGAAGAAAATTGTTTTGAAAAATCGTTCAATAACTATCAGAGAAGTTGCTGAGGATATCGGTATACTGCTTGGCTCGTGCAAGTCGTCGCTTAAGTATAGCGAAAGATCCACAACTTCATCACTGGAGATTTTCACATCTTTATGAGTGTATCCCAAAGCCAAACCGTTGACTCGATTTTTAGACATGATGACTCTTATGAATGTTTTCAGTCTTTTAAGTGCTGAAAAAGAATGCTCTGCTGCTGCTGAAGTCACTGGCATTGTTGTAAATAATTGAAGCAGTGTCGCAACATTCGGAAAAAACGATCCGTAATTATTTGCATCTATGCTTTTCAAACCATCAATCGCTGTTTGTGTACTTGTAGAAATCAAGATTCTTGCAATGCTGGTGCCAAAGAGTTATTTCTGATTTCGGCTTGCTATCATTGCAGCTTTTTTAAATCTGATTTGTATACTCCTGCAGCATTCACTATTTCCTCAAAGGTAACTTTTGTGTGTAGCTTCGGAATCAGTCCCACTAGAGCGAAAACTTCCCAAAATTCCCCCTTAAATCTTGCACTCATTTAACATATCATATGGTCTAAATAGGGCTTATGGGGGCTACAGCCCCCATATCCCCCTAGATCGACGATTGAACTTTGATGGCTTTGAATCTGTATTTATATAGTCGAGCAAATCGTGACGTCATTGGAATGATTGTATATGTAAAAAATACGAACGCTACAGTCAGGTGATGACTGTATAAGGCCATGGATTATCACAGTATACCGTAGGAAATATATATAAGTATGCATTTCTAGCGCGTACCAAATTTTTATGACATGTGCTTCTTCTTGATTTTTTTGCACTAACTAAGAATGCGTATTGCGTCTTGTCGCTATGTCGAATATCTCACAATTTCCGACGACCGCAAGAGTTGTTCAGTGGACTATGTCCCGGACTGTAAGGCCAATGGTGTTGAGCGTGTTCCGGGGTACGATTGCTGCCGCGATCGGCATGTGAAATTCTTTTTGATTTTAATTATTCGCGTTTTTTTAATGCGTGCTTAATAAAATAAAAATAATAATAAAATAAAAAAAAATTCAAACGCTACAGTCCTGACTGTATAAGGCCATGGATTATCAAAATATACCGTAGGCAATAGGTGCAATGTAACATACATATGCATTTCTAGCGCGTACCAAATTTCATTACATATGCTTCTTTTTGATGTTTTTGGCGGTTTTGTCTAATGTCTCACCATTTTCGACGGCTGCGAGAGATGTTCAGTGGCTGAGTGGACTATGTCCCGGACTCTAAGGCCAATGATATTGAGTGTGTTCGAGGTTCGATTGCTGCCGCGATCAACATGTGAAATTCTTTTGTATTCCATAATTTTTTAGGCCATGGATTTTAAAAAAATGCATGGTCTATTGTGTTTGTCCGGAACGGAAATGTGCGTAACATGCAGAAGGAGGCATCTCCGACCCCATAAACTATATATATTCTGAATCAGTATCAGTAGCCGAGTCGATTGAGCCATGTCTGTCTGTCCGTCTGTCTGTCTGTCTGTCTGTCTGTCTGTCTGTCTGTCTGTATGAACACGTGGATCTCAGAAACTGTAAGAGCTAGACTCATACAATTTTGTGAGAACATACGTATATATTGCAGTGTCTCAAAGTTTTTTTAAAATTTTGACACGCCCAGACAGATACACGCCCAGACAGACAGACAGACAGACATGGCTCAATCAACTCGGCTTGTGATCCTGAGCAAGAATATATATACTTATGGGCTCTCCCACGCCCCTTCTGTCTGTTACATACATTTGCACAAAGTTAGTATACCCTTTTTTGACGCCCACCGCCCACACAAATCAATAATTTAACTTTTAAACTCAACTTGAAAGCGCTGTATAAAAGATACAACTTTCTGACTTTAACATATACTAAGCTGAATGAAATATCTACGTAGTCTCCAAATTACAATCCGATCGGACAATAATCACAGAAATTATTTAAGAAAGTATGAGCATAAAACCAAGTGCTTCTGTCAGCTAACAAGGGAGGCGGGCGATCGCGAGCGCCATCTGTCGGGATTAATTTAAAAGCATGTTCATATGCATATGTGTATGAAATTAACAAATTAAACTACACGGGAACATAGGTCGAAGGGTATCTCACTGTCGCGTTTGCGCGACTGTTGCTCTCGTTTTGCTTATATTCTTACTTTCATTTCTTGAATAAGCTACTCTTTAAGTTTTTTAAGCGAGACAGCTCTTTTGTAAACCAAGAGGGTTTGCTTGAGCATATCGGATAGGATAACGGAACACAGATATCTAAAGCAGAGTTTAGGGTGTTATAAAAAATATTAGTTGCAACTGACATATCAGTTGATGCATAAAAATTTGTCTGGACCATCTTTTTATTGATATATATCGTGGAAGAGAATCTTCTAACATTGTTCATATATTCGTTGACTGCTAATCTTCTAGATTGATTGATTACTAAAAAAGATTGTTTTATGAAATGATTTCATGTATTTTCGTACTCAAGCTGTTGGGTATGATTGGACAGCACGGCATAAGTGATTAAGTATATATACAGGGTCCGCCACGTAACATTTTAGGCCATGGATTTTAAAAAAATTCATGGTCTATTGTGGTTGTCGGAACGGAAATGTGCGTAACAGGCAGAAGGAGGCATCTCCGACCCCATAAACTATATATATTCTGAATCAGTATCAGTAGCCGAGTCGAATGAGCCATGTCTGTCTGTCTGTCTGTCTGTCTGTCTGTATGAACACGTGGATCTCAGAAACTGTAAGAGCTAGACTCATACAATTTTGTGACAACATACGTATATGTATATTGCAGTGTCTCAAAGTTTTTTTAAAATTTTGACACGCCCAGACAGATACACGCCCAGACAGACAGACAGACAGACAGACGGACAGACAGACATGGCTCAATCGACGCGGCAGCAATCGAACCTCGAAGACACTCAATATCATTGGCCTTAGAGTCCGGGACATAGTCCACTCAGCCACTGAACATCTCTCGCAGCCGTCGAAAATGGTGAGACATTAGACAAAACCGCCAAAAAAAATCAAAAAGAAGCACATGTAATGAAATTTGGTTCGCGTTAGAAATGCATATGTTATATTGCACCTATTGCCTACGGTATATTTTGATAATCCATGGCCTTATACAGTCAGCTTCTGACTGTAGCATTTGTATTTTTTTTAAATAAATTAAAAGCTCAAAAAAGATTAATAAGGGGCGGCGGCGGTAGGCGATTTTAAAGTTTTAGTTACGCAATATATGTAATTAGAACTTAGTTTTCTTTCGTCGGTACACAACAGCAACTGCAAAACCAGTTGTACATATTTATGTATATACAATCGTACAATAATGTATGTTGAAGTGGGACGCCAATACATACATATGGATATGCAGACATGTATGTATGGGCATCCCACTCGCACATTCATAACTTTACAAGGGCTTATGATCTCTGTTATTTTCTAGCATTCTAATTGCAAAAGATTGAGAGCAAAACAAAATAGGAAACATCCAATTGGAAACTTACTAAACATGCAAAGTCATAACAGACAAAATAAAATAATTTAATTTGTTTGACTGTAACTATTCTTTTAGTTTATTAGAATAAAATAAATATAAAAAAAAATAAGTCCGCCTCAACCGGGATTTTAACACACGCACTCTCTCGCAGCCGTCCGCCACTCTAACCACTCGGCCATTACCTCACTACATGGCCTATCGCCAAAGCTGCATTGTGAACCAATTCTGTTACAATACAATTATTTATAGTCCGATTTAAATGAAATTTTCACATAACGCCCGTGGCAAGGTATGTGTTATATAAGATATACAACTTTGGTTGTTGAGCTAATATTGTTGTTTTTAAATAGTTATTACTGATTTACAGAGGCGGGAAGGGGCGTGTCCAAATTTTAAAAAACTTTGAGACACTGCAATATATATAAATACGTATGTTGTCACAAAATTTGATGACTCTAGCTTTTATAGATTCTGACATCCAGGTGTTCATACAGACAGACAGACAGACGGACAGACAGAAATGGCTCATTCGACTCAGCTACTGATACTGATTCAGAATATATATAGTTTATGGGGTCGGAGATGCCTCCTTCTGCCTGTTACGCATATTTCCGTTCCGACAAACACAATAGACCATGCATTTTTTTAAAATCCACGGCCTAATTAGGTCTGCTTAAGTATATACATACGTTCAAAGTGAGTTTAATCCGTATCATATCTCACTTGTTTATAGTCCGATTTAAATGAAAATTTCACATAACGCCCATGGCAAGGTACTTGTCATGTAAGATATACAACTTTGGTTGTTGACTTAATATTGTAGTTTTTAAATAGTTATTACTGAGTTACAGAGGCGGGAAGGGGCGTGTCCAAATTTAAAAAAAAACTTTGAGACACTGAAATATATACGAACGCTACAGTCAGGTGATGACTGTATAAGGCCATGGATTATCACAGTATACCGTAGGCAATATATATAGGTATGCATTTCTAGCGCGTACCAAATTTTTATGACGTGCTTCTTCTTGATTTTTTTGCACTAACTAAGAATGCGTATTGCGTCTTGTCGCTATGTCTAATATCTCACAATTTCCGACGACCGCAAGAGCTGTTCAGTGGACCGGACTGTAAGGCCAAAATTGTCACAAAATTTGATGACTCTAGCTCTTATAGGTTCTGCGATCCAGGTGTTCATACAGACAGACAGACGGACAGGCAGACATGGCTCAATCGACTCGGCTACTGATACTGATTCAGAATATATATAGTTTATGGGGTCGAAGATGCCTCCTTCTGCCTGTTACGCACATTTCCGTTTCGACAAACACAATAGACCATGGATTTTTTTTATAATCCATGGTCTAAAAATAGATTGGCAATGCGAGCACGTACCCTTTTATTTCTATGCACACAAATTGTTTTGCATTCAAAAGCAGGTAAATAATATACCTACATATGTATGTGCTTGGCCAATGAAATGTATATGTAATTAAATATATATATGTAATTACTAAATAAAATTATCCTCACAAGCCACATGTTTTCGAAAGTTTTAACATTTTCGCCGCAAGATAACCACTGTGCCTGTCTCTAGGCTCTCGACGCCGAAACACAAAATTGACTTCAGGCTGCCAGCGCGCTGGCCGAAGCATTTGCCTATTACCAAACTTTTCAAGCAACGCATACATTCATACGCAGGCCGTGCATACATAAACGCACACATTGAAACGATCGCACAGCGCAAAGAAGTACGCGCATGCTTATCGTTCCGCTGTCGTTGTGCGACTGAAGTAGTTTTGATGCTATGCACTGTTTGTACTGAGAGCCGAACAGCGGCGTACCCCGGTCGGGCGTTCAGCCGAAGTCTGCTTCTGTTCTTCTTCTTCTCTGGGGTACTAGGTCCGAAAAAATCAGCCTCAAACTGCGTCAGGGCTGTTTGACGTCTCTAAATGTTCATTGCTTAGTGGCAGGACAGTTCATTTTTGGTGAACACAAACCGATATTTTAGAGATCAATATGAATACGAAGTTCTAAAAATAGAGGTTCTATATTTAAGAAATGGATCTGGTCAGCTAGGTTGAGGGTATATCACAGTCGAGCCCAGTCGACTATAGTTTTCGTGCATGTTGATTGTTAAAATATGCCAAGATAATTACCCATGATGGAATCTTAGCTTTAATCACTTAGCAATGAACACATAGAGACGTCAAACAGCTCTGTCGCTGTTTGCTGCTGAATTTTCGGACCTGCTGTCCCAGAGATGAAGCAGAGCAGAAGGATTGAGAATAATGACTTCGGCTGAACGCTCGACTGGGGCAGCTCGCTGTTGGGCTGGGCCAGCTCGTTGTTCGGCTCGCAGTACAAACAGTGCATAGCATCAAAACTGCTTCAGTCGCACAACGACAGCGGAACGATAAGCATGCGTGTACGATCGCAAAGAAGTACATGCATGCTTATAGTTCCACTGTCGTTGGGCGACTGAAGCAGTTTTGATGCTATGCGCTGTTTGTACTGAGTGTCGAACATGCAGCCGCCCCAGCCGAGTGTGCAGCTGAAGTCTCTATTCTCAATGCTTCGTTCGAGACCAATTAACTTAAATTATAGTGCCATGTAGTCTGTTCATATTTAGGCAAACGTGCCAAATTTCCATGCGACACTGCCATTAGTTTTGTTTTGACAGCTGATTGTTGTTGACGGGTTTGGCATCATCGTCAGTATGGAGATAAAACGGCGAGGGAAACGAAAGCAAAGTTCGATAAATATTATAGAGCTAAAGCTCCGTCGGATTATACCTTTAAATATTGCTTTCGAGAGTTTCGTGGTGGCCGTAACTCCACTGACGATCATGGATCGGCAGGCCCTCGGATGCGGTCACAGAGGAAAATGTCGAAAAAATCCATCAGATAATGATCGCACACAGGAAAATAAAATTTCGTGAGCTAGCAGATGCCACAAGAATCAGTATTGAGCGCACAAACTATATTCTAAACGAGATTTTTCATATGAGAAAAACACGAGAAACGAAACTTTAGCCAAAACAAATTATTTGGGGCTTCAATTATTTCCCTATCCCCCTTCTTCATAAAATTTGGTTCCCTCAAATTACAATTTTTTCTCAAACCACAAAAAGATGGGTCATCAATAAAAATTTAGCTCAGGCGAGAAATTTTTCGAAATTACCGGCACCTCGGAGGAGTATTTTGTAGACCTTCCAAAAAATTACTTTTCGGACGGGATCAAGAAGTTGGAAAATCGCTGGATTAAGTTTATCGGCGTAAAAAGGGGTTAAATTTAAGAAAATAAAAAACATTTAAAAAAAAAATGTTTTTTTAAAAAAATGTTTTTTTCATTCCGAAGGAGGTTACTTTTGACTCAACCTAGTATGCATATAAATTTTGTACTTAATCATCTGCGATCATTTGTATTCAAGACAATAAGCGTGGCATACAAATTTTAATTATTATCATCTGACAAAAACCAATTGAATTACTCAAAATAATACCATATAAACTAAGTAGGTAAAAGACTTCATGCATAAACAATTGAACAATTTATACTATTTGCCAAGAAAACATACAACGGAAAAAACCTGGCAGCTCAACCAAATTCTTTAAATATTTCTGACAAATTTATATACCGGGATTACCGGGATTAACCCATACACAAAACAATGAGGAATTATATTCGATTACCGGACAGTAAGAATTCGTTCGTAATTTATGTATGTATGTACATAACATTAAAATGTACATACATTTGTATGTGTAAAGAGTTAATTGACTCACTGTATATCCCTGCTCAGGATCAATAGCTGAGTCGATCGACCTCTGTCTGCTGGGCTATACGCTAATTACCCCTCGGGGGTTTGACAAATTCTTATAAAATATAAATATAAATAATAATATATAAATAAAATATTTATCACTCCTGCTAATTTCAATCAGATCGGAAAATAAACACAAAAGTTATTGAATTCAACAGCAAAAGACTGTGATCGAGTGTCTGCACAAGTTTCTGGTTAACGAGAGCAACAGTCGCGCAAAAGGCGACAGTGGAATACCCTTCGACCTATGTTCCCGTGTAGTTTAATTTGTTAAATTCATACACATTTGAAATTAATCCCGACAGATGGCGCTCGCGCTTCGCGCTAGCCCGCCTCCCTTGTTAGCTGACAGAAGCACTTGCTTTTATGTTCATACTTTCTTAAATAACTTCAGTGTTTATTGTCCGATCGGATTGTAATCGGATTGATATTTCATTCAGCTTAGTATATGTTAAAGTCAGAAAGTTGTATCTTTTATACAGCGCTTACAAATTGAGTTCAAAAATTAAATTATTGATTTGTGGGGGCGGTGGGCGTGGCACCTAACATTTAAAATAAACTTGATCTGCTTATAGTACACAGGAGTCTTCCTGCCAAATTATTATTATTATTATGGGAATTATTATTATTATTATTATTATGGGAAAAACTCAATTTTTTTTAAAATTGTTACAATTTATAAGTTGCTCTTTGTGCATGGTTCCAAATTATTCTCGGCAGATGGCATTCACGCACGACTGCTTCCGTTGTTAGTTGACAGCTATTATAAAAGCTAGAAATAGCAATTTTTGCAAATGATTGTGCCACGCCCACTGCTCCCGCAAATCAATAATTTAATTTTTAAACCCTTCGACCATTGAAAATGGTCAAAAAGGGTATACTAACTTTGTGCAAATGTATGTAACAGGCAGAAGGAGGCGTGGGAGACCCCATAAAGTATATATATTTTTGCTCAGGATCACAAGCCGAGTCGATTGAGCCATGTCTGTCTGTCTGTCCGTCTGTCTGTGTGAACGCACAGATCTCAGCTATTAAAAAAGCTAGACTTACCAAATTTGGCAGGAAGACTCCTGTGTACTATAAGCAGATCAAGTTTATTTCAAATGTTAGGTGCCACGCCCACCGCCCCCACAAATCTATAATTTAATTTTTAAACTTAATTTGTAAGCGCTGTATAAAAGATACAACTTTCTGACTTTAATATATACTAAGCGGAATGAAATATCTACGTAGTCTCCAAATTGCAATCTGATCGGACAATAATCACAGAAGTTATTTAAGAAAGTATGAGCATAAAACCAAGTGCTTCGTCAGCTAACAAGGGAGGCGGTGTGGCAACCCTGTTAGCCACCTATTAGTTAAGCAACACTATATGTTAAGTTATCAATATTTTTCGCAGCAAAATTGAATTGAGTACTTTTTCTGATTACGCGCTAATGAAAACTCGCGTCCAATTAAAACGTTTGAAAATAAAGAATAATAAAGCTTATTATCTTTGAACAACTAATGGCGTATTCAATCCGCCATATTGGTGACCCCGACGTGATTTAAAACTTCTTGCGAATATAAAAACTAACTACGTTAGTACTTATTGCATCAGCTCTAGAGATTTCATCAGACTCCTGTGGTGAAATAACGCACGCACGTTCATATATACGACGCATTTTATGAACACGCATTAACGGGCCGCAAACTTATATCAACTAATAGAATCGCATGCAACAACCACGATACAATCTTCGCTCATTGACCAGGAGGAAACTTAATTTTGAAATAAACGACATGACTGAACCATTGAATGATACCAAAGAGCAACTTCGCACAATGCAAAGAGAAATGGACGCATTACGTGTGGCACTCCAAGACACAGCAAAAAACAAGCCACCTCTGCACCGGTTGTTGCACCAGTTCATCGTCTACATCGTCTAAATTAATGTGCCAAAATTCACTCGGAGCAATCCACAATTCTGGTTTGCACAAGTTGAGCGCGCATTTCGCCTCAACAGCATCATCAACGACGTGGACAAGTTCGATCTCATTACTGTACAGTTGGAGGAAGATATTGCATTGAGTGTAGATGATTTGGTCCAAAATCCACCAGATGTTGACAAATACCCCGCTCTCAAAGCTAGGCTACTAACTAAGTTCGCTGAGTCGGCTGAGCCTATGTTGCGCCGTTTGTTGCACGGAGGAGCAACTGGCAAAAAACCGTCAGATATTCTGGCTCACATGCGTAGTCTGGCACCTGGCGAGCAATATGAAAGTATCATCCGCACGCTTTTCCTTGCATAAATGCCATTTGAAGTTCGCCCAATACCGTCTGTGTGGCCGGAAGCAGATCTTGACAGACTTGCAGCCACTGCTGACCGGATGCTCGAGGCTAATGGAACGAGTGATACTTGTGCCGCTGCTGCTACACCCGATGCTGTCAACGCAATTGCTCCCACCAAGATTTTGGCAGACATTGCCGAAAGCTTACGTTCACTTTCTGAGAGAGTTGAAAAACTACAAAGAGAGATGAAATATCTAATACAGCAAAATCAATCACAGGGACAATCACACGACTTATCCAACGGAGGAAACGACCAAGCATCGACGATGTGTTTTTACCACAAAAAATTCGGTGACAAGGCTCAAAAGTGCCTGGCTGCACTTACAAAGCAAATTTAAACTAACACAGCTGTCGCCTGTTCAGCTGCACGGCGACAGCAAATACTCTGTCAGCAATATTACAGCACCCCCTGAGAGTCGCCTACACGTCTATGATAAGATATCAAGGACACGATTTCTGGTGGATTCTGGTTCGGTGATTTCTGTTGTACCGCGTTCTGCGTTTAAGCAAAATTCACAAAAAAGCGATCTTATATTGTATGCAGCTAATCAAACACCTATCTTCACGTATGGCAAACAGGTCATTCAATTAAACTTGGGACTTCGTCGGGAGTTTAGTTGGACTTTCATCATTGCTGATACTCACACACCGATCATCGGCGCTGATTTCCTTTCAAAATTTCAATTGCTGATCGATCTCAACAACAAGCAACTCATCGACTCAACGACAGGTCTAACCACTAGCGCGCACCTTAATGATGGAAGTAACACAGTCATTTCTACTGTCGACAACGCTGTTGACTTTCGTGGCTTGCTACAGGAATTTATTGCGGTGACACGTACATCAGACCTCACTGTTAATAACAACACCGATGTATGCCATTTCATAGAGACCACTGGCAGCCCTGTTGCTGATCGCCCTCGTCGTCTTGCTGGTGATAAATTGTTAGCTGCAAAATCGGAGATCAATTTATTGATCGAGCAAGGCATCTGTCGACCGTCTAAGAGTTCCTGGTCCAGTCCATTACATCTCGTGACAAAAAAGGATGGCAGCTGGCGCGCTTGTGGCGATTATAGGAAGTTAAACGCTGTAACAGTACCGGATAGCTACCCAATCGCTCACATATTCGATTTTGCAGAGCAACTACACGGAAAAACTATTTTCTCAACCCTCGACCTGGTTCGTGCTTATTACCAAGTACCAATGGCTGAGAGCGATATCAAAAAAGACTGCAGTTTGCACCCCTTTTGGACTAGTAGAGTTCCTGAAAATGCCGTTTGGACTTAAAAACGCTACACAAACGTTTCAACGCTTTATGGATAACATTTTTCGAGGCTTGGGTTTTGTGTATTGTTACATTAACGATATTCTTATTGCGTCAACAACAGCGGATGAACATGAACAACATCTTCGTACAGTCTTCAACATTTTGCAACACAACGGTCTCTGTATCAACGTTAGTAAATGTCAACTTGCTAAACAAGAAGTTCGATTCTTGAGTTATATCGTCAGCAAAAGTGGAATCAAACCCCCAACTGATCGCATTGACGCTATCTTGAGCTATACCAGACCAAATACAATTTGCGAACTTGGCCGATTTCTTGGAATTATCAATTACTACAGACGTTGCCTACCTCAAGCATCTCACACCCAGGCACCACTAACGGAGCTGACAAGAGACATTAAAAAGAATGACAAGCGCATCATTCAATGGACACCAGAGCTTATTCAAGTCTTCGAGGCATGCAAACGGAATGTAGCAGACGCTACAATGTTATCTTATCCAACGCCAAACACCAATTGGGCCCTAGTCTGTGACGCTTCAGATGCAGCCATTGGGGCTTCACTCGAGCAGCAGGTTGCTGATGTCTGGCAACCCCTTGGGTTTTTTTTCGAAAAAGCTAACTCAAACAGAGCGTGGCTATAGCACTTACGATCGCGAGTTGTTGGCCATTTACGAAGCAGTAAAACACTTTAAACATCTGTTAGAAGGACGTGTTTTTGTTATCAAAACAGATCATAAGCCATTAATCTTCGCCTTTAATCAACGTCCTGAAAAGGCAACGGCAAGACAGTTAAGGCACCTTGACTATATATCACAGTTTACAACCACGATTCTGCATGTCAAAGGCGAGGAGAATACAGTTGCGGACGCACTGTCACGACTGTGCGAGATTAAGATGCCAACTGTAATTAGTACTGTCGATATTGAAGAAGCACAGACTTCTGATTCTGAGCTCGGTGAATTGCTAAAGGGTACTTCCTCGTTGGATTTAAAATCGATTCGTGGCGACGACAACACTCTTATTTACTGCGACGTGTCAACGGGTACAATACGCCCCTACATACCACAGAGTCTGCGTCATCGAGTTTTTGGATCTGTGCATGGTTTATCTCATCCCAGTGGCAGGGCAACTCTGAAGCAATTACGCCGGAGCTACATTTGGCCAAACATGAACAAAGATATCCTTCTCTGGTGTCGCAACTGCCTTCCATGTCAACGGGCTAAGATTCATAAACACAACTCACTTCAGCCCAACAAAATCGAAGTTCGTTACAACAGATTCGAACACGTTCACATGGACATCGTAGTAATGCCTCTTCAACAAGGATATCGCTATTGTCTTACGATTATTGACCGGTTCTCACGTTGGCCTGAAGCGGTGCCATTAAAAGACATGACAGCGGAGACAGTCGCCACAGCATTCTGGACACATTGGGTAGCTCGTTATGGTACGCCTAAGACGTTAACTACAGACCAAGGCAGTCAGTTTGAATCAGCTTTATTTAAGCAGCTGCTCAAGATGGTCGGTGGTAAGCATATCCATACTACCCCTTATCATCCCCAATCGAATGGTTTTGTGGAAAGATGGCACAGATCATTTAAAGCTGCACTCATGTGTCACCCAGAATTTCCTTGGTCTGAAATGCTTCCAACTGTTCTGCTGGGATTACGGACATGCTATAAGGAGGATCTTAAATCGTCAGCAGCGGAAATGCTATATGGCACAGTGTTGCGAGTTCCAAATGAATTCTTCGACGACATAAATGCCGTATCTGATCCTGAGATGTTCTTAACAAAGTTTCGAAGTCACATGAGAGTAGTTCGGCCAACAGCAACATCGCATCATATAAAAGACAAATTTTTTATACAAAAAGGAATGTATGACAGCACACATGTTTTCGTCAGAGTCGATTCAGTTAAACAGCCACTAGAATCGCCGTATACTGGTCCATACGAAATCATTCGACGTGAGTCTGATCGGGTTTTCATCATAAGAAAAGACGACAAAGAGACAGCAATTTCTGTCGATAGATTAAAACCAGCATTCTTCTTAAAAGATGATTCTGTACAGAAAGACGAAACTCCAAAAACAATTCGCACGTATGGAAAAATAAACCAAAGATCGTGAAAGCATCACTGAAGGGGAGTACTGTGGCAACCCTGTTAGCCACCTATTAGTTAAGCAACACTATATGTTAAGTTATCGATATCTTTCGCAGCAAAATTGAATTGAGTACTTTTTCTGATTACGCGCTAATGAAAGCTCGCGTCCAATTAAAACGTTTGAAAATAAAGAATAATAAAGCTTATTATCTTTGAACAACTAATGGCGTATTCAATCCGCCATAGCGGGCGAGCGCGTGCGCCATCTGTCGGGATTAATTTCAAAGCATGTGCATATGCATGTGTGTATGAATTTAACAAATTAAACTACACGCGAACATAGGTCGAAGGGTATCCCACTGTCGCGTTTTGCGCGACTGTTATACCCTTCGACCATTGAAAATGGTCAAAAAAGGGTATACTAACTTTGTGCAAATGTATGTAACAGGCAGAAGGAGGCGTGGGAGAGCCCATAAAGTATATATATTCTTGCTCAGGATCACAAGCCGAGTCGATTGAGCCCTGTCTGTCTGTCTGTCCGTCTGTCTGTGTGAACGCACAGATCTCAGCTATTATAAAAACCAGAGTTACCAAATCTGGTAAGAAGACTCATGTGTACTATAAGCATATCAAGATTATTTCAAATGTTAGATGCCACGCCCACCGCCCCCAAAAATCAATAATTTAATTTTTGAACTCAATTTGTAAGCGCTGTATAAAAGATACAACTTTCTGACTTCAACATAAACTAAGCTGAATGAAATATCTACGTAGTCTCCAAATTACAATCCGATCGGACAATAATCACAGAAGTTATTTTAGAAAGTATGAGCATAAAACCAAGGGCTTCTGTCAGCTAACAAGACCGGCGGGCGAGCGCGAAGCGCGAGCGCCATCTGTTGGGATTAATTTCAAAGCATGTGCATATGCATGTGTGTATGAATTTAACACATTAAACTACACGGGAACATAGGTCGAAGGGTATCCCACTGTCGCGTTTTGCGCGACTGTTGCTCTCGTTTTTTAAGTCGATTTGTAAGCGGCCTTTAAAAGTTACAAATTTCCTACTTTATCATATACTAAGCTGATTAAAATATCTACGTATCCCCCAAATTTCAATTTGATTGGACAATAATCACAAAAGTTATTCAAGAAAGTATGAGCATAACTTGTGTCAGCTAACAGGGGAGGCACATCCGAGCCATCTGCTGAGAAAATTTTAAAGCGAGCACATGTATGTATGTGTAAATAAACAAATTGAACTATACCGGAAAATAGGTCGAAGTGTATCCCATTGTCGCGTGCCGCTCGGGTTGGAGTTTGT
The DNA here is from genome assembly GCA_018903425.1 of Zaprionus nigranus. Classification (NCBI taxonomy): domain Eukaryota; kingdom Metazoa; phylum Arthropoda; class Insecta; order Diptera; family Drosophilidae; genus Zaprionus; species Zaprionus nigranus. Next base: position 245,796 of record JAEIGD010000089.1, on the reverse strand, counting down.
GCCAAAAAAAAAAAACATATTTTTTCCCACTGTGGAATGATACAATATTATCAAACACATACACGTTCAATTTTTGTTTGCTAAATTGCTCGTTTTATATGTAAGCAATATGGTTATAGAATTTCATGGAACTGGAACCACTTTAGCTGTCATGTATGTATGTATGCCGAAATGAAGGTATTTGTATAAAGATCTGTAAAGATCAGTAAAATAATACAGTAAACTATATACATAATCCCTGTAGATCTGTACCCATCAAAGTTATACAGTAATCTACGAGATATATACTTAATACCTGTTGATCTGTGTCAGTACAAATCAATGTTATACAGTTATCTACAGGGTCCGCCATCTAACATTTTTTTTTTTTGAACTAGTGGTTATTTTGAGTGTGGTAACACTGATGTTACATCTGATTTGACAGAAAGCTAGTTTTATCCTTCCGCTGAACGAAAACGGTTGTGTATACGATTGAGGAACGCGTTAAAATAGTGCAATTTTACTTTGAAAATTATGGTAATGTTTTACCAAAAAATTATCTTTTCCGACGAAGCTCATTTCCATCTTGGCGGCTACGTCAATAAACAAAATTGTCGTATTTGGGGGACGGAAAACCCGCACGTGATCGAAGAGAAGCCAATGCATCCTCAGAGAGTTACTGTTTGGTGCGGATTTTGGGCCGGCGCGGCGGCATCATTGGCCCATTTTTCTTCGAAAATGCGGCAGGAGCCGCCGTTACGGTCAATGGCGAACGCTACCGCGCCATGTTAACGGATTGGTTTTTCCCGGAAATCGAAGAGGAGGACTTGGACAACATTTGGTTCCAGCAAGACGGCGTTCCGTGCCACACAGCCAACGTTACGACCGATCTTGTGCGCACTGTTTTAAAAAAAAAAAAATATACCGTAGGCAATAGGTGCAATGTAACATGCATTTCTAGCGCGTACCAAATGTCATTACATGTGCTTCTTTTTTGATTTTTTTGGCGGTTTTGTCTAATGTTTCACCATTTTCGACGGCTGCGAGAGATGTTCAGTGGCTGAGTGGACTATGTCCCGGACTCTAAGGCCAATGATATTGAGTGTGTTCGAGGTTCGATTGCTGCCGCGATGTGAACATGTGAAATTCTTTTGTATTCCATAATTTTTTTAAAAATAAATTAAAAGCTCACAAACATTAATAAGGGGCGGCGGCGGTAGGCGATTTTAAAGTTTTAGTTACGCAATATATGTAATTAGAACTTAGTTTTCTTTCGTCGGTACACAACAGCAACTGCAAAACTAATTGTACATATTTATGTATGTATATACAATCGTACAATAATGTATGTTGAAGTGAGACGCCAATACATACATATGGATATGCAGACATGTATGTATGGGCGTCCCACTCGCACATTCATAACTTTACAAGGGCTTATGATCTCTGTTATTTTTTTGCATTCTAATTGCAAAAGATTGTGAGCAAAACAAAATAGGAAACATCCAATTGGAATCTTACTGAACATGCAAATTCATAACAGACAAAATAAAATAATTTAATTTGTTTGACTGTAACTATTCTCTTAGTTTATTAGAATAAAATAAATATAAAAAAAAAGTGGTCCGCCTCAACCGGGATTTGAACACACGCACTCTCTCGCAGCAATACAATGTAAATAAAAAGTTTAATAAAATGCTGTGTGTCTGACGCTAGATTTGAACTTTGGTATGCTTGCGTAAATTAGGTATGCTTAAGTATATATGTTCAAAGTGAGTTTAATTCGTATCATATCTCATTTATTTATAGTCCGATTTAAATAAAATTTTCACATAATGCCCGTGGCAAGGTATTTGTTATGTAAGATAGACAACTTTGGTTGTTGAGCTAATATTGTTGTTTTTAAATAGTTATTACTGATTTACAGAGGCGGGAAGGCGCGTGTCCAAATTTTAAAAAACTTTGAGACACTGCAATATATACGTATGTTGTCACAAAATTTGATGACTCTAGCTTTTATAGTTTCTGAGATCCAGGTGTTCATACAGACAGACAGACAGACGGACAGACAGACATGGCTCATTCGACTCGGCTACTGATACTGATTCAGAATATATATAGTTTATGGGGTCGGAGATGCCTCCTTCTGCCTGTTACGCACATTTCCGTTCCGACAACCACAATAGACCATGAATTTTTTTTAAAATCCATGGCCTAAAATGTGACGTGGCGGACCCTGTATATATACTTAATCACACCAATCATACCCAACAGCTTGAGTACGAAAATACATGAAATCATTTCATAAAACAATCTTATTTAGTATGTCTAGAAGATTAGCAGTCAACGAATATATGAACAATGTTAGAAGATTCTCTTCCACGATATATATCAATAAAAAGATGGTCCAGACAAATTTTTATGCATCAACTGATATGTCAGTTGCAACTAATATTTTTTATAACACCCTAAACTCTGCTTTAGATATCTGTGTTCCGTTATCCTATCCGATATGCTCAAGCAAACCCTCTTGGTTTACAAAAGAGCTGTCTCGCTTAAAAAACTTAAAGAGTAGCTTATTCAAGAAATGAAAGTAAGAATATAAGCAAAACGAGAGCAACAGTCGCGCAAACGCGACAGTGAGATACCCTTCGACCTATGTTCCCGTGTAGTTTAATTTGTTAATTTCATACACATATGCATATGAACATGCTTTTAAATTAAACCCGACAGATGGCGCTCGCGATCGCCCGCCTCCCTTGTTAGCTGACAGAAGCACTTAGTTTTATGCTCATACTTTCTTAAATAATTTCTGTGATTATTGTCCGATCGGATTGTAATTTGGAGACTACGTAGATATTTCATTCAGCTTAGTATATGTTAAAGTCAGAAAGTTGTATCTTTTATACAGCGCTTTCAAATTGAGTTTAAAAGTTAAATTATTGATTTGTGTGGGCGGTGGGCGTGGCACGTAACATTTGAAATAAACTTGATCTGCTTATAGTACACAGGAGTCTTCCTGCCAAATTTGGTAACTCTAGCTTTTATAATAGCTGAGATCTGTGCGTTCACACAGACAAACGCACAGACGGACAGACAGACAGACATGGCTCAATCGACTCGGCTTGTGATCCTGAGCAAGAATGTATATACTTTATGGGGTCTCCCACGCCTCCTTCTGCCTGTTACATACATACTATACAGACAACACAAAGTTAGTATACCCTTTTTTTGACCATTTTCAATGGTCGAAGGGTATAAAAACTCACCGCTTGTCTTTTTCCCGTTACCTAACTGCTCGGGCAAATTTTACCGTGCTTAACGCGAAATGTTATAAATTCTATTTAACCAGATGTAGGTTTCAGTTTTTTCAGAATCCTAACAAGTTTTATAGTTTTGTTAACATGGTCTTTCCTTCTAAACTTTTGTTTGACAACGCTGAGGCGGACACAGATCAGGCCATGGCCGATATGTTTGCTAAGTTTTTTCAAACAACTTATTCTTCTTCTACGCCGAGCATTCATTCTTATCCATATAGTGTACCAAGTTCAAATGGCATCTTCACACCGTTACTGAACGAAAGTTCACTTTTTAAGGATCTTAGCTTAGTTAAACCAGTCTTTTCATCAGGTCCCGATGGTTTTCCCGCCTTTGTACTTAGATATTGTGCCAACTCCTTATGTAAGACACTGCACAAATTATTTTCGCTGTCCTTAGACACCGCCTCCTTTCCTTCCATATGGAATGAATCATTCATTATCCGTTTACTCAAACAGAGCAGCAAAGCTGAGGTAATTATAGAGGTATCTCTAAATTATCGGCTATACCGAAATTCTTTGAGAATGTTATAACTCCTCACTTGCAACATTTTGGTAGATCCGTTATATCCCCTTTTCAACACGGATTCGTGAAACGTCGTTCTATCACGACAAATTTGCTTGAGTTGACATCCTTTGTGGTAAAAGGATTTCAGAAAAATCTTCAAACCGATGTCATTTATACTGATTTCAGTAAGGCATTTGACTCAGTGAACCATTCTCTTCTTGCACATAAACCTGAACTCCTCGGTTTCTCACCAAAACTTCTTAGTTGGATAGTGAGTTATTTGGGTGACAGAACCCAACGAGTCCTCTTTAAGAATAATCTTTCTTACCCCGTTCATGCCACATCTGGTGTTCCCCAGGGAAGCCATTTAGGTCCCCTGCTTTTTAAACTTTTCATCAATGACCTCCCAACGGTCATACTTAACTCCCGTACTCTTATGTATGCTGATGATGTCAAGCTATGCTTTCAATTTAAAAATGACAATCTGACTTAGGCTGTTTCTATTCTTAGTGTCGTGCAAATCTTCTTAATCTGAACAGCTCCAAATGCAAGCTGGTGACATTCTCACGAGCCTGTCCTAAGTACGTATCTTACTCCCTTTGTGGTTGTACCCTGGAAAGAATTTCGCTGGTTGATGATCTAGGTGTCCGTTTGGACCGCAAACTCAAGTTTTGCGAACATATATCATCAATGGTTAATAAAGCTATGGGTGTGATCGGCTTTATTAAGAGATAGTCTAAGGAGTTTGACGATCTTTACCTAACTAAGACTCTTTTCACCTCGCTTGTTCGTCCAATTCTAGAGTACGGATCATGTGTCTGGAGTCCTCAGTACACAGTTCACAAGGATCGCATTGAATCCGTACAGAAAAATTTTAATATTTGCCTTGCGAGGCCTTAACTGGGATGTAAATTCTAGACTTCCTTCCTATCCTAGTAGACTCTTGTTACTAAATCTGCCTTCCCTAGCCAATCGTAGAACTATGCTTGGTGTTGTATTTATACCCTTCGACCATTGAAAATGGTCAAAAAAGGGTATACTAACTTTGTGCAAATGTATGTAACAGACAGAAGGGGGGCGTGGGAGAGCCCATAAAGTATATATATTCTTGCTCAGGATCACAAGCCGAGTTGATTGAGCCATGTCTGTCTGTCTGTCTGTCTGTCCGTCTGTGTGAACGCACAGATCTCAGCTATTATAAAAGCTAGAGTTACCAAATTTGGCAGGAAGACTTCTGTGTAGATCAAGCAGATCAAGTTTATTTCAAATGTTAGGTGCCACGCCCACCGCCCCCACAAATCAATAATTTAATTTTTAAACTCAATTTGTAAGCGCTGTATAAAAGATACAACTTTCCGACTTTAACTGAATGAAATATCTACGTAGTCTTCAAATTACAACCCGATCGGACAATAAACACAGAAGTTATTGAAGAACGTATGAACATAAAACCAAGTGCTTCAGTCAGCTAACAAGGGAGGCGGGCGAGCGCGAAGCGCGAGCGCCATCTGTCGGGATTAATTTCAAAGCATGTGCATATGCATATGTTTATGAATTTAACAAATTAAACTACAGGGGAACATAGGTCGAAGGGTATCCCACTGTCGCGTTTTGCGCGACTGTTGCTCTCGTTATCAATAATCTTATACAAGGGAACATAGATAGTAACGACTTGCTTAGTCGACTACACTTCTCTGTCCCTGGTAGAATCACCCGTAACTATCTTCCTCTAAAACTTTCCTATTGTAGCTCGAATTATGCCCTGCATGAGCCTTTCAGGGTATTATAATCGGACTATAATAAACTATATTATATTGTATCTAACAACAACAATAATTCTGTATCTTGCTTAAAATCACTAATCCTCTCCCTACCTTTCTAGTAACTAGTTAAATTCACACTTATCTCCTTTCTACTAACAGTAGCACTATTTAACTAACTGCATGCTTAGAACATTCTAATCGCTATTTTGATTAGGCTTTGCTTACTAACACTAACTCTACCGATCTGATTGGGTTTATCTGGGTCTTCCCCAATCCTCTGCAACAAATGTTGGATCGGCTCTTTAATTTTTCTTTATCCCAGGGTCAAATTTAATTTAATTAATTTCTTTTTTCTTTCTTTTCTCAAGTCAAGATTTGACTTTTAATTTAAAATTATTAATTATAACTATGAATTGTTTTTTTACTTTTAAACAGTCGACTGACCTTAGTCCGAAATAAAAAAAAATAAAAAAATAAAAGGTTTTCTATCTGGTTTGATAATTTCAATGGTGTCAGAAGAAGAACTGATTGACTTACGCCAGTGGAAAGTATGTTGGTAGTGCGTATGCATCCATTATTCCCTCGTCAAAGTGATAAACTGTGTATAGGGGGTGCAGACTATTTTCAATTTATATTTAGTGTATACACATAGCAGCTCCGTTTATTGTTTTGTATTTATTGATAACATAACACTAAGGCACTTGTAATTTGTACAACATCGTTTGACTTCTGCGAGGCTGTGTTTATAAAAATTTTAATAATTTTTTAACAACTTTTATTTCCGTTTATAGTCGTTATTTTTTTAAACAGCCTTCTTCTATCACAATGCGTATTTTAGTTTAGCATTTAAATCCAAATACACTTGTCAACTATATGTATGATTTATGATTGAAAACGTTTACTTTAATTGAACTGCATTTAGCGAACGGCAAGTTTTAAATGATGTGTAACAGGTCAATAATCACGGACCATCGAGGATCGACGTGACCGACGGATACGTCTTGCTGCCGTGTTTATTCCGAGTGGACTGAGTGGCAGCAGATCTTGCAATGCCTCGCGTATTTTAGCTAGAGCACAACGCGAGCGAGAATGCACACTCATGTTTAAAGAAAATAAAAAAAAGAAACAAACACATATATATTGCTACACACACAGATAGGACGCCGCCATAAACACACGTGCAACTACAGATTTTTTTTCGGCTCTCTCTCTCTCTTTCTCTCTCGCTCTCATTCTTTTTACGCTTCCTCCATCCGTTGTGCAGAGCGAAAGCCGCAGATTCGAAGATGGCCATGCAAAGGCCTGTAATCACACGTTCTCCCACAGCACCAATGTTGTACACTGCCACAAATTGTTGTTATTTGTTACTGGAATCATTTCTTTAAGAAATTGATTAAAGTTTGCAGAGCTATGCGTTAATTGAAGTTAAGTTTAAATTGATGTTCATCGAGTATAAGAAATATAAAATAATATATTTATACATACATATACTTTCAATACAGCCTGAATGTACCTGCTCTGCATTGCTCGCCTCTCTCTCTTGCTCTTTCTCTCTCTCTCGTACTAGCAGGTACTGTGTCTAAAGAAACACTTATACATCTGTATGTATGGATCGTTGTATCTGTATGTGTATTCTCTCGAACAAACTTCAACAACATGCTACTTGTTATGCAGCAGAAGTGCACAGACGATCTTTTAGGCGCACCCACATTGTGCCTACAGAGCACTATCTTCTCTGTTTCTTTATCTTTGTCCCACTGCCTTTCCTACAGCTTGTTCACTTTCCCATTCAATCTCACTCCCGGCCAACCTCTCTTTGTTTCCGTGAGGCATAAGCATACCGGACACAGCTCATGTCTTTTTATACCCTTCGAACATTGAAAATGGTCAAAAAAGGGTATACTAACTTTGTGCAAATGTATGGAACAGGCAGAAGGAGGCGTGGGAGACCCCATAAAGTATATATATTCTTGCTCAGGATCACAAGCCGAGTCGATTGAGCCATGTCTGTCTGTCTGTATGAACGCACATATCTCAGCTATTATAAAAGCTAGAGTTACCAAATTTGGCAGGAAGACTCCTGTGTACTATAAGCAGATCAAGTTTATTTTAAATGTTAGGTGCCACGCCCACCGCCCCCACAAATCAATTATTTAATTTTTGAACTCAATTTGTAAGCGCTGTATAAAATATACAACTTTCTGACTTTAACATATACTAAGCTGAATGAAATATCTACGTAGTCTCCAAATTACAATCCGATCGAACAATAATCACAGAAGTTATTGTATTTAAGAAGGTATGACCATAAAACCAAGTGCTTCTGTCAGCTAACAAGGGAGGCGGGCGAGCGCCATCTGTCGGGATTAATTTCAAAGCATGTGCATATGTGTATGAATTTAACAAATTAAACTACACGGGAATATAGGTCGAAGGGTATCCCACTGCGCGTTTTGCGTGACTGTTGCTCTCGTTATATATGTATGTATGTATGTTTGTGAACACATACAAAAATGTAGGTGTATACATATGACTGTGCATGCACACATACAATATGTTTATGGGTACGGATTAGTCTGAATACTTAATTATTGCATAGGAAGGTATTATTACTATTACTATTTGTATTACTATTACTATTACAGTTCTTATTACTATTATATTACTATTACTATTACATTTATAATACTATTATATTACTATTACTATTACATTTATAATACTATTACTATTACTATTACTACTATTACTATTTCTATTACTATTACTATTACTATTACTATTACTATTACTATTACTATTACTATTACTATTACTATTACTATTACTATTACTATTACTATTACTATTACTATTACTATTACTATTACTATTACTATTACTATTACTATTACTATTACTATTACTATTACTATTACTATTACTATTACTATTACTATTACTATTACTATTACTATTACTATTACTATTACTATTACTATTACTATTACTATTACTATTACTATTACTATTACTATTACTATTACTATTACTATTACTATTACTATTACTATTATTATTATTATTATTATTATTATTATTATTATTACTATTACTATTACTATTACTATTACTATTACTATTACTATTACTATTACTATTACTATTACTATTACTATTACTATTACTAGTATTACTATTACTATTACTATTACTATTACTATTACTATTACTATTAATATTACTATTACTATTACTACTACTATTACTATTATTATTACTTTTACTATTACTATTACTACCTGCACGTAAGGTAAACGTACCTGATGCTGACACACAACATTTGTCACGTTAAAGGTAGTTTGGAAAGTCATCTTAAGGCCAGCCTTTGGCAACCTGTGGCGTGGTAGACTGCTTGTGAAGTCAGACTCGTCGGACCAGGCGCAATATGTATCAGAGTTGTTCGGCCGGAAAGAAGAAAAGAGCACAGCGGGACTGGAGGGTTCGCTTGCTGAGCGCGCTCCTCTTTTCTCATTATGTGTGTTGCTTTGTATTTTAACGTCTTATTCAAGTCGTCCCAAATTCTTTATACACTATGGAAAATACGATAGCTGTCTGCCTGCTCAGTTCAGCTTGTCTGACCGGGGCTGGAGAATACAAAGCATTCACACTCACACACTTGCACATTTTCGTCTTATTTAACGAGGCAACTTCTGCTGGTTCCAGGAAACGACATAAAACCACACATATCTACATACATACACATGAAAGAATATACATATGTCTGTACATCTAAACATACATACCAACATCTGTATGTTTGTTTTTAGATTTTTGCATCAGCATTCGAGTCCATTCCTCCGGCATTTACCATGCAAATAGAAACATACATACATACTTAAATAAACATACATAAACATACACTTTTGATCGTCAATTCTCCTGTTTCAACTACATATGTACATATTTCCAAAAAGATTCCCAAAAATTCTTTGGAAAACAACGCTGCCAACGTCTCAAATGTTAAATCGCTTATCGCGGTTAAGCCTAAGAAACAAGTTTTTGTTTCTCGCCTTGCACCTGATACTTCGGTTGAAGATGTGCAATCATTTATTAATTCTAAAATCTCTGTACCGAGTATTGTTGTTGAAAAATTTAAATTTAACTACATGCGAGATATTGCATCTTTTAAAATAAGTATTCCTGACGACAAGTTTCAATCTGTCTGCAGCGCAACCTTTCTGGCCGCCAGACTTAATTGTAACAGAATATTCTCCTAAACAAAAAAGTAGAGCTGCGGTACCGCTTCCTACAATTTCTCGTGCCTCTTCTTCTTCTAATGGGACATCAAAAAATACAAACGCTACAGTCAGGAGCTGACTGTATAAGGCCATGGATTATCAAAATATACCGTTGGCAATAGGTGCAATATAACATACATATGCATTTCTAGCGCGTACCAAATTTCATTACATGTGCTTCTTTTTTGATTTTTTTGGCGGTTTTGTCTAATGTCTCACCATTTTCGACGGATGCGAGAGATGTTCAGTGGCTGAGTGGACTATGTCCCAGACTCTAAGGCCAATGATATTGAGTGTGTTCGAGGTTCGATTGCTGCCGCGATCAACATATGAAATTCTTTTGTATTCCATAATTTTTTATACCCTTCGACCATTGAAAATGGTCAAAAAAGGGTATACTAACTTTGTGCAAATGTATGTAACAGGCAGAAGGAGGCGTGGAAGACCCGATAAAGTATATATGTATATTCTTGCTCAGGATCACAAGCCGAATCGATTGAGCCATGTCTGTCTGTCTGTCCGTCTGACCGTCTGTGTGAACGCACAGATCTCAGCTATTATAAAAGCTAGAGTTACCAAATTTGGCAGGAAGACTCCTGTGTATATCAAGCAGATCAAGTTTATTTCAAATGTTAGGTGCCACGCCCACCGCCCCCACAAATCAATAATTTAATTTTTAAACTCAATTTTTAAGCGCTGTATAAAAGATACAACTTTCTGACTTTAACGTATACTAAGCTGAATGAAATATCTATGTAGTCTCCAAATTACAATCCGATCGGAAAATAAACACAAAAGTTATTTAAGAAAGTATGAGCATAAAACCAAAGGCTTCTGTCAGCTAACAAGGGAGGCGGGCGAGCGCGAAGCGCGAGCGCCATCTGTCGGGATTAATTTCAAAGCATGTGCATATGCATATGTGTATGAATTTAACAAATTAAACAACACGGGAACATAGGTCGAAGGGTATTCCACTGTCGCGTGCTGCGCGACTGTTGCTTTTCTTACTGGTTTTTAAATAAATTAAAAGCTCAAAAACATTAATAAGGGGCGGCGGCGATAGGCGATTTTAAAGTTTTAGTTACGCAATATACATATGTATGTAATTAGAACTTAGTTTTCTTTCGTCGGTACACAACAGCAACTGCAAAACTAATTGTACATATTTATGTACATATATACAATCGTACAATAATGTATGTTGAAGTGGGACGCCAATACATACATATGAATATGCAGACATGTATGTATGGGCGTCCCACTCGCACATTCATAACTTTACAAGGGCTTATGATCTCTGTTATTTTCTAGCATTCTAATTGCAAAAGATTGAGAGCAAAACAAAAAATACAAACGCTACAGTCAGGAGCTGACTGTAAGTTAATTACTTGCAAGTTTGCAAAGTAAAAAATATAAGATTTTAATGTTCAATTAAGAACAATGACTTTATTACTTAAAATCCAATTTACAACTGATCATGCTAAGCTGTCCCTAACAAGCTGTGAGTCTTGGCTGTGAGCTCGCTGCCCTTGGTGGCAGAGGGTCGACGTCGGCTTCGCTGCTTCCAATAGGCCACGACATCGGCTGATGTCTTGTTGGTCGAATTATTGCAGTCTTCTTGGAATTACATGCATTGGTGGGAGCGGAAGCAGTTGCCAAACAGATTCTTAGAATTCAGCTTGGCAGCTCGGCGCGTGCAGGAAATTATGCAGACGCTGAGCTTGCAGATTGGAACTTGCGTACTGGAGTTCATTATTCTAGATTGCAGCATTTTGGTTGTGAACTCTTCCCCCTCTAATTTATGCTTGTCCTCAAGCGGTCTCTAGAAGTAGGGAATGTTGTTGAACTGAGGTAGCTGATATGGTCCCTCGGTCGAAGATTGATCGCAAGTTGATGGTGCGAGGATCGCTGTGACTTTTGTGTCCATTCGAGGCGTGGGTCCTAATTGCAATGTTATGCTCTTCTGCCTTTGACTATAGGTGTGCAAGCCCAGGATGAGAATCAGAGCAATGCCAAAGAGTGTCAGCAGAGTTATGCTGTTGACCGTTGAATGGGTTTTTATACGCATCAGCTGTCCAGTGTTATTTATGTGCAATGCTTCCAGTGCTTCGAGTGATAGGACCTTAAGTCTTTCTTTTTTCCTCAGCCGTAAACTGCACAAGAGGAGCTCCAGGGCTCAAGACTGTAGATTCCAAGTTGCTGAACCGCTTGTTGTCGATAATCATCGAGTCGTTTGATAGTTGAACAAGGTAAGTTCCCTCTAGGTGAAGCCGTGTGTTGTTCCAGGTTACGTTTCCATCGTAGTTGTTTAGTAGGATGATTCCATCGTCAACTTCTTCTATTTTAGATACGTGGTCGGCATTGCTAAAACTACACAGCGCTTTCTTTCCCTGAACTAACTTTGGAATACAATTTGAATTACTTATGTTAACAATTTTTTTCTTATCGCATATTTTAATATATTCTAATGTTTTACAAGTTTGTGGAATGCCATAGGTGAGATTTTTAAAGACAAAGATTTCTTGAAAATTTAAGTGTATAATTGAATTGTTTTTTACTATGGGCTTTATGATAACGTGTTGGTATTGTGTTTCTTCTAAATTTGGAATCTTAACAATATACAAAAGTGTTGTTTTATTGTGTAAAATTGATACATCGGAAAACTCCATTATTTCTTCCATTGACAGGGGTGGCATGTTATTTCTTTTAAAAATGTTCTCAATTTCAATTAACTCATCTTCATTAAATACAAGTGTGTTAACTACGTTTAGTCGTGCCCACTGAATGGCGTATCTAATGTTAATAATTTCTTCTTTTAGAAGTCTAATCTGATTGTGCAAACTTATAGCTATCTCAATACTAACTGAACTGCTTTTATGAATAGAATTTGTGAGGGCGTTGGATACTGAAGTGAGTTTATTTATTCTTTCTTCTAACTGTTTGTTAATGATGACCTGTTGGTTATTGTTGTCAATAAGTTTATTCAAGTTCTGCTCTATCATAACCAGATCATCGTGATCTGGACTACCCGCTATTTACTTCCAACCTGACCCTAGCCAATTTAAAGACCTAGTTTTCCGAGTTTTGGGAAAGGCTGTAAGTGTTTGAAAAGTGTGAATAGTTGTATTTATCTCATGGTGAAGGGTAGCGTATAATGGACTGCGTTTAAGGCTTTTTTCCGTATGTTCATGTAAAATTTCTAAAGCGGTTTGGATTTGGTCGAGGTTAATGAGGTGTATTAGTTTGGTCGTTGAAGTTTGTAATTTTCCGATCCCTTTGTTTATTGTCAGTATCTGTGCGTTCGTGTAGTTCGTAAGGTTCATCGTTCCACCAACATCGTTCGTAATCCATAGTAATATCCTGAAAAATTTTAAATTTTGATATGGCTTTTATGTACTGTTTTTCCCGATTCTGTTATTACTGTTGTGTGCTTATTTTCTTTAACTGTTTCTTTCCTATATCTTGGGGAAAGCTTGGAACCTAATCTAGTGTTTATTCTTACAAATATTTCTTCTCCAGGCTGATAATTACGTATTTCGTTTTTGTTTTTATTATGGTTTGTCCGGTCCGTTTTCTGTTTATTTTTAAGTCGTTCAATGTTATCTTGTCTGGCCGTTTCGTATTGGTCCGGGTCTGTTGTCACTCTCCTGCCGAAGAATACTTCTAGTGGTCGTTTCTTTGTAACGGAATGAAAACTATAATTGTACTCGTAAACTGCCCTTTCTAAAAGTTCCTTGAAATTCCTCTCTGTGCCTTCTTTCTTGAGGCATCTCATTATTTCTGAGAGTGTTGAGTGGAAGCGTTCTATCTGACCGTTAACGGTACTTTTGTATGGAGGGGCAGTATAAACTTCTATCTGTAGCTGTTCCAGCATGAACTTAATTGATTGGGAATTAAAAGCTTTCTCATTGTCCATAACAATATGTTTAGGGACTCCGAAATAGAATATAATATCGCGTAAAGGGGTTCTGATGTCCTCTATCGCTTTTGAATTTATAATTCGTGCCTGCGCTAATTTAGAAAACTTGTCTATTGCAGTGAGTACTAACTGTCGTTCGGTAGAGTAGATGTCAATGTGCAATATGTGACCGGGGTATTCTGGAGTAGGAGTTTCTTGAAGTTCCGGATTAGGGGGTGTCTGTCATATTTCGCCTCTTTGCAAACTTTACATTGCTTGACTAAATGTATAATTTTTTGCTTCATTTTTGGGAAATAATGTGTTTCTGATAGTTGCTTCTGATTTTCCAGAGCGTTTCGATGTGCTCTCCTATGTATTTGAAGAATTCTTTCTTCTTGTTCAGTTTCGTCTGTCAAGTCTTCTACCCTGGACTGGGTAAATCGAGTTTTGATTCCTTTGAAGTGAGTTCGGTAGATTGTCTGTATTTTTCCCATTATATTTTCAGTCGTGTGAATACCGTTAATTACGGAAGGGTTGAGATATTTTTTTAAGTCTGTTATTATGTGTCCGTAGGTAGAGGAAGGTGGTGGCGAAACCACCATTTGGGGGGGCCCAAAGGTCCAGCCATCGGAGTCAGGGGGTCGGGCCAAATGCTCAAGTTAAATGGAACTCCTTCTTGAAATCTGGGTAACGGAGAATTATTTCTTTTGAAACTAGATTACTTTTCAGCTTTTTAAAAGAGTCTAGAGCTTCATTATTTAATGAAATTAATTTTTTTGATGACATTCTTTTGGACACATGTCCATCTTCCCCTCTTAAAAGTGAAGTTAGAGGCTTTGCCAATTTGGCATAATTTTGTATAAATCTTCTATAGTAGCCGGAAAGCCCAAGGAAGGATCTTAGATCCCTCAAAGTTTTAGGGCAGGGATAATTTGCTATCGCTGCTACCTTATTCGGATTAGTTTCTATTCCCCTATCGGAAACAACAAATCCAAGGAATTCGACTTTGTTTTTCATGAACTCACATTTGTCCAACTGACATTTCATGTTAGCGCTCTGTAAAGTTTGAAAAATTTTAGCCAAGTTCTCAATATGTGTATCATCATCTTTGCTAAATATGATGATATCGTCTATGTAAATAAAACATATTTTCCCAATATGTTCTCGAAGTATGTCATCTAATGCACGTTGGAAAATTGAGGGCGCATTCTTTAGACCAAATGGGAGTCGTGTAAACTCATACTTTCCGTTGTTTACGAAGAAGGCGGTCTTTTCTATGTCATTATTTTTCAAAGATATTTGGTGGAAACCACTTTTCAGATCTAAAACAGAGAATACTTTATTGTCTCCTAATTGTGTAAGTACTTCGTTTATCTCGGGAATAGGGTATTTATCTGCAATGGTTATTTTATTAAGTTTACGATAGTCAATAACCATGCCATATTTTTTTCGCCTGAAGCGTCTGCCTTTTTAGGTACAATCCACACTGGTGAATTATACGGGGACCTAGAAGGTCGAATTATACCATCCTCTAAAAGTTCTTTTATCTGTTTGTTTACTTCATCTTTCAGTGTCATTGGATACTGATAGAATTTCGAGTAAACTGGAGTATCGGACGAGGTTCGGATCGTTGCCTTCACATTTGTTGTGTAGGTCAGTTTCTGGTTTGGGTCTGCGAACAAGTCTGGAAATGACTTGAGTAATTCGCTTAGCTTGGCTTTTTGTGTGTCGGACAAGTGGGATGTTCTCGGAATAATTGTGTTAACTGCTTCGAATGTTTTTTCTTTGATGTGGATCTTGATACCGTTTTTTAATATCATAATATTTTTGCTGATTTTTATTTCTGCCCCTAATTCTTTCAAACTATCGTTGCCCAAAATGGCATCGAAAGATTTCAATGTGGGCAACAAGAAAAATTTTACTTTAACGTCTGGAATATTGAAAAGGTTCGCTTCTTTATGGTGCGTAACTATAGTGCTGCCGCCTACTGAGACAGCATTGAAAGGTGCTTTGTTTTTAATAGGGTTATTAACGAATTTAGGTTGGATGTAGTTTCTGTTCGAACCGGTGTCTATAAGAATTCTAATAGATTTGCCATTCCTCATCTTGCATACGAAATATGGAAGAGAGGAATTCTTTATTCTAAAAAAATTCAATGCTGCGTCATCGTAGTAATCGTACGAGTTATTGTCAGCGTCGGCTTCGTCTATCTGGTCTACGTAATCGTCCAGGTTGTCGTCAAGATTGTTGTAGTCCTCGTACTCTGCCATAGCTTGTTCATAGTCCGTCATTCTCAGTGGGTCATTTTCATTTTCATTTTCGTTTCATTTTCTTCCGTTGTGGTCTGTATATTAAAGTTTCTTTGTCGCTTCATTCCATCTGGTATTGGACCAGGTGGTCTTTTACCTGGTTCGAAGCGAGGTCTGTTCATGTAATTTACCATTCTGGTCTGAACACTGGGATCCACATCCATAGGTTCTGGACGAGGCAGTGGTTTTGGGGCCTGTGGCCTAGGTGGCGCTGACAGTTGTGGCGGGAGTTGCCTATTCTGAAAAGGTCGAGGTGCAGCTGCTGGCTGTGCTGGTAACCGAAATTGTTTGAATTTTGTCGTGGTAAAGTAGTCGGTGGTTGTTGTCCGATTTGGTAATATTGAGTTCTTGGAGGTGGAATTGGTGTTTGTCTATTTATGAACGAAGTGCTGCGAGGAGCAGGTGAAGGTTTTGCATTTGCAGTCTGATTCCTAAACTGTCTTGTCTGTCCCATATTTGTAGCATGTCTTGCCCTGAAGTTCTGGTTTTCTAACTTGAGGCAAAGGTGTAATGCTGATGGTAAGTCTACTGGTTCTTTGATTCCCAGTAGGCGAGGCAAGTCGCCTTGTAATCCTCGTACGAAGGTGTCTAGAGCTTTGTCTCTGTACATCTTCGTCATTAACAATTCTGCTTCTCTTCCTAACCCCATACAACCGATCTTGTTTAGGATTAGTGATAGGTGTTTATAAACCGTTTGATGCAATTCTTCCACTGATTGGTTAGCACCCTGTATAAGCATCGTCATTTGATATTCTTATGTGTTAATGTCGCGTTTGTCCGCGTAATGAAGAGTCAGACACTTTGAAATCGCTAACCAGTTCAATGGGGTATTGTAAGATTCTAGTGCCATGTCAGCGTGTCCTACAATCTTATTACGTATGGTATGTAAGATACCATAGTATTTTGGGGTACCCTGGTAAGCACTGTACGCTTCTAAGATACGATCTACTCCCTTCTTCCATGAGCTGAACTCTGAAGGGTCACCTGAAAAGTCTCGGATAGTTTTTACTATATCCGGCACTCTGTCTAAGTCTCCTAAGTTCCCTGCATGTTCTGGGGCAATTACCTGATCTGTTACGTTCGCAAATTCTTCTGAAGAATTGTGACGTCTCAACAAACCTGGCAATTGCTGTGCTAGGATTTCACTCACTGTTGCTGCTAATGCAGCTCTGTCTATGTTTTCGACCATATTTCTATTAAGTTCTTGTTCTTCTTGTCGTTTAATTCTTTGTCTACAAGCTTCTGCACTTAGTATTGAGGGCCTGATCAGATTGTTCACGTTAGCCATGAAACGCTTAGCGCATCTGAATTAAGAATGGGTCGAGTTTTAGGTAAGTCAAGGGAGCAAATGATGGAGCTTATTATGTTTGAAGGGAGTTAGTAAGATGTGTTTTCTTAAAGATAATTCGTTTTGTGTGTGTGTGTTTGAGTTTGTTGCTTGTTTGTTTTATAACCAGAGGCTGGTTTTTTCCTTTTACTTTAGAGGGTCCCTTGGGAATCGTAAAGTTGGAATCAGTTATATCACTTTTGTGATCTTTTTGTTTGATTTATCGTTTTACGGTTCTTTATGTAAATATCCGTGTTTTCTTAAGAGTCTATTTCTGTTTTTAGTTTAGTGTTAGTTTTCTTGGTAATGGTTTTGTGTAATCTTACAGTACTATGGGTAATTTAATTGATGTGGCTCCTCCCTCCGACGATCCGGATTTCATCCTGTTTGTCCAACGACTACTGGGGATCCTGCGATGCGTACAGGGTTGAGGGGTGGTCTGTGGCCCTGCCTTCAGTCCTTGGAGTCCACCGATGGGCAAATGAACAAGTTAAGTTCGATTTGCCGGAGTCGATTTGAACGAACGAAAAAATTTCTTTTTCCGGAGTTGCACGTTCACTTCACTCGCGTTTTAGAACCGGTTGCGGCAAATGTAATTGCCAGCCGCGAACTTACAAGACGTTTTGCTGTTTCGTACGCGTACCGGTCCCTGCTCGGGCGCCAGTTAATTACTTGCAAGTTTGCAAAGTAAAAAATATAAGATTTTAATGTTCAATTAAGAACAATGACTTTATTACTTAAAATCCAATTTACAACTGATCATCCTAAGCTGTCCCTAACAAGCTGTGAGTCTTGGCTGTGAGCTGCGCTGCCCTTGGAGGCAGAGGGTCGACGTCGGCTTCGCTGCTTCCAATAGGCCACGACATCGGCTGATGTCTTGTTGGTCGAATTATTGCAGTCTTCTTGGAATTACATGCATTGGTGGGAGCGGAAGCAGTTGCCAAACAGATTCTTAGAATTCAGCTTGGCAGCTCGGCGCGTGCAGGAAATTATGCAGACGCTGAGCTTGCAGATTGAAACTTGCGTACTGGAGTTCATTATTCTAGATTGCAGCATTTTAGTTGTTAAATCGTGCAATAATGTATGCTGAAGTGGGACGCCTATACATACATGTGGATATGCAGACATGTATGTATGGGCGTCCTACTCGCACATTCATAACTTTACAAGGGCTTATGATCTCTGTTATTTTTTAGCATTCTAATTGAAAAATATTGAGAGCAAAACAAAATAGGAAACATCCAATTGGAATCGTACTTAACTTGCAAAGTCATAACAGACAAAATACGGAAAGAGTGACTGCATTGAAGAACGCATTAGTTCGCGTTTTTTTTGATGCATGCTAAATAATATAAAAATACTTAACTTTATTTATAAATAATTAATATTATTTATAGCTATTATAATTTGATTGTCTTTCATATGAAAGCAAAGTAATGAAAATTTTTTTATTTTTATTGAAATTTAATTAAATAATTTAATTTGTTTGACTGCAACTTTTCTTTTAGTTTATTAGAATAAAATAAATAAATAAAAGAAGAAATTAATAAACGAAAATTCGCACCCGCCTCAAACGAGAGTTGAACACACGCACTCTCTTGCAGACGTCCGCCTATCTAACCACTCGGCCATTGCCTCACGCCTTGGCCTATCGGCAAAAGCTGCATTGTGAATCAATTCTGTTGCCATACAATGCAAATAAAAAGATTAATCAAATGCTGTGTGTCTGACGCTAGATTTGAACTTTGGTATGCTTGCGTAAATTAGGTATGCTTAAGTATATATGTTCAAAGTGAGTTTAATTCGTATCATCTCTCACTTATTTATAGTCCGATTTAAATGAAATTTTCACATAACGCCTGTGGCAAGGTATGTGTTATATAAGATATACAACTTTGGTTGTTGAGCTAATATTGTTGTTTTTAAATAGTTATTACTGATTTACAGAGCCGGGAAGGGGCGTGTCCAAATTTTAAAAAAAAACTTTGAGACACTGCAATATATACGTATGTTGTCACAAAATTTGATGACTCTAGCTTTTATAGTTTCTGATATCCAGGTGTTCATACAGACAGACAGACAGACAGACGGACAGACGGTCAGACGGACAGACAGACATGGCTCATTCGACTCGGCTACTGATACTGATTCAGAATATATATAGTTTATGGGGTCGGAGATGCCTCCTTCTGCCTGTTACGCACATTTCCGTTCCGACAAACACAATAGACCATGAATTTTTTTAAAATCCATGGCCTAAAAACCAGTAGATTTTTCCTATCTTCATTTTGCCTATCAAAACGTTAGAGGCCTAAACTCTAAGCTATCTAATTTGTTTATGAATAGTGTATCTTTTGATCATCAAATACTAATGTTTACTGACACCTGGTTAAAACCTGATGTAGATAACAGTTCAATTTTTCCCAATAAGTACACCACCTTCAGATGTGATCGTTTATCACGAACTGGATGTGGTGTTCTTATAGCTGTAGAATCTGATCTTTCTTCCGAACTAATTCCTATAGACCATAGTTCTCTCTTAGAATTTGTATGTGTTAAAATAAGAATGTATCAAATTTCAATTTATATTACCTGTTCTTATATTCCTCCCTCATCTGATATTTCTATCTACCTGGACCATCTTTCATCTATCCAATCTGTCGCCTCCAAACTATCTGATAGAGACTACTTGCTAGTTTTTGGTGATTTCAAATTACCAGAAGTTACTTGGTTTTCTCAATCTGATTTATTGGTGCCTTCTTTATTTATTTCTTTTTTAAGTGGCCTTTCGGAGCTATCTCTTTATCAACTAAATAATGTTCCTAATTGTAGTGGTAGAATGCTTGATTTAGTTTTCTCTTCCGACATTCTAGTAAATACTATCTCTAGAATCAATCCCTTAGTTCTTCCTGAAGATCCCTATCATCCTACATTAGACCTGGTTCTAACTATGCCTTTTTCTACGCAAACTGCAACTGTTTCCCCTAAACTAAAATCACGTTGTTTCCGTAAGACCGATTTTGAAAAATTGAATTATTTAATTTTGGAATATGATTGGTCATCTTTTTTATTCATGCTCTGATCTAAATACATGCATTTCATTTTTTTTATTCCTCTATGAACTCATTTTTTTGATCAATGTGTTCCTGTTACTTTTCCTGTAAAGTCCAACAGGCCTCCTTGGTTTTCACGTGAGCTAGTAAGGTTGAAAAATTTGAAATCCCGGTATTTTAAAAATTTTTTAAATTACTTGTAATCCTTCTGATTTTACGCCTTATATTGCTGCAACAGCAAACTTTATTGCTCTAAATGCTAATTGTTATAAAAAGTATTTGTGTCTCTGCCGTTTGCAGTTTGCTCAGGACCCAAAGCAATTTTACATCTTTGTCAACTCAAAACGTAAATCAAATAGATTTCCTTCTGTACTATCATATGAAAATAAGGAAGCAACTGATGATCAGGCTGCCGCCGATTTGTTTGCAGACTTTTTTCAATCAACTTATTCAACTGAACCTAATAGTTTCCCATTACATCCATACCCTTATATTATACAAAATTTTAACACTTTCTTCTGTCCTTCTATTGACGAAACGTTTTTACTTAGTGGTCTTAAATCGATAAAACCCGTTTTCTCTCCATGTGTACTTAGATATTTTGCTGATTAAATTCTTAAACCAATTCATAAGCTGCTTGACTTGTCACTAGCAAATAGTTATTTCCCACCTATTTGGAAAAAATCTATTTCCATTGCTCTTCCCAAAAGTGGTTCTAACCATGATGTGAAGAACTATAGGTGTATTTCCAAATTGTGCGCTATTCCTAAAATTTTTGAAAAAAATTTTCGGCTCAGTTAACTTTTATGTGTAAATCTATAATTTCACCGTGTCAACATGGGTTTATTAAGGCAAGATCCACAGCTTCTAATCTTTTAGAATTTTCCTCTCACATTCATTTAGGATTTCGGAACAAAATGCAAACTTATGTGGTCTATACTGACTGCAGTAAAGCATTTGACTCCGCAATCATCAATTTGATTGGTTATCCTCAAAAGCTCCTTTTGTGGATTTCCGATTATTTAACTAATAGGTCTCAACGAGTTTCTTTTAAAGACTGTCTCTCTAAGCCACTTCTGGTGTTCCTCAGGGTAGCCACCTTGGGCCTTTGCTATTTAACCTTTTTATTAACGACCTTCCTTCTATACTTCTTCATTCTAACATTATTAGGTATGCTGATGATGTGAAACTCTGTTTGACACATAGTGATCCTATTAATAACCTTCTTCAAACACACTCTTAACACTCTTAAGAATATCTGAAGTAATGAATTTAGGTATCCTCTTTGACCATAACACAAATTGTCAATAAGGCATTTCGACTACTTGGGTTCATCAAAAGATGGGCCAAAGAATTCGAGGATCCTTATACGACAAAGTTGCTTTTACTTCTCTTGTTCGTCCAATTCTTGTTCTCTATTCAAAAGCAGTTCCTACTCTTTGCCTTGCGTAGTCTTAATTGGGTTTCGGGTGTAGACTTACCACCATATTCTAGTAGACTCCTTCTAATTAACCTACCTTTAACTAACCGTCGTATTATGTTAGGTGTTATGTTCATCGTAAAACTAATAAGGTACGATATAGACTCCCCCACTCTACTTAACCTAATCAATTTCTGTATTCCTTCTAGAGTTACTCGTAATTTTAGGCCACTTTCTTCAGCCTTTTGTCCTAATAATTACAGCTTGCATGACCCTTTCCGAGTTGTCTGTGCTGACTACAATAGACTGTTTTGAGTTTTCAACTCAGAGTCCTCCCTCCACTCTGTTAAATTATCTATCCTTAATGAATTAACTTCTCATCCTTATAACTAACATTAATCCACCGATCTGATTGGGTTTTACTGGGTTTTCCCCAATCCTTTGCAACAAATGTTGAATCGTTAATTCTTGCTTTATATTCCCCAGCTTAAATTTAATAAATTTATAATCTTAATTAATTTTAAAATTTTTTATATTTTTATACCCTTTGACCATTGAAAATGGTCAAAAAAGGGTATACTAACTTTGTGCAAATGTATGTAACAGGCAGAAGGAGGCGTGGAAGACCCCATAAAGTATATATATTCTTGCTCAGGATCACAAGCCGAGTCGATTGAGCCATGTCTGTGTGTCTGTCCGTCTGTCCGTCTGTGTGAACGCACAGATCTCAGCTATTATAAAAGCTAGAGTTACCAAATTTGGCAGGAAGACTCCTGTGTATCGTACTACAAGCAGATCAAGTTTATTTCAAATGTTAGGTGCCACGCCCACCGCCCCCACAAATCAATAATTTAATTTTTGAATTCAATTTTTAAGCGCTGTATAAAAGATAAAACTGTCTGACTTTAACATATACTAAGCTGAATAAAATATCTGCGTAGTCTCCAAATTACAATCCGATCGGACAATAAACACAGAAGTTATTTGAGAAAGTATGAACATAAAACCAAGTGCTTCTGTCAGCTAACAAGGGAGGGGGGGCAAGCGCGAAGCGCGAGAGTTACCACTGCACCTTTCCTGCTCTAACAAAAACCGTCCAGATCCCGCTGAAAACAGCATTAACGGCCACAACAACAACAACATATTGTGAAATGCTCTCGAAAATTCTAGAAATAGATTTCATCAGAATGGTAATGTTGCATCAGCCTTTAAACGCGATGTGATTGGTCAGCTATGCATTTTTGTAGCTTCGAAAGGACCGTTATAGCTGTAGCGAAGCGTTGTAGCTGACGCCGAATGCAGAAAAACGGCGGGAAGCAAAAAGAAGTTGCGACGGTTGAGTCAGTCAGAATTTGGTTGTGCATAAAGTCGCAATTAAATTGTAGCTGTCAAAGAAAATAATTACCCAATAAAATTATATTAAGAATATAAGCCTAATTTCAATTGTGGAATAACCATCGAAAAAAAAGGAAAAAAACAATAAAACCAATTGTTATATGGAGTTTCGGCCATATGTTTATATATATATAATTATAACTGGCGCAGCCGGACCTAAAGAGCTATGCAGTGGACTCCCGTATATTGGATATTCATGTAAGACAGCAACGGTAGTAGTCAACACTAAAATATTAACAAAATAAAAAATTATAATGCAAAGTTACACAATCAATATCTGTACGAAAATCACAATGCATTCTCAGCGAAAACCCGGTGGTCGCACTTGACGGCCGTAGCCACGTGTTAGATTGCATAAATTCAAACAAGCGAGCACGTGGCAGCATAAGTCCGTAGTGAGTAGCGTTCGGTTTAATGATGCATGCATGTGATGTACATACGAATACCCAGATTCATAAAAGCAAAAAGGCTTACGCAATAAGGCGACACGATAAGGTGTTCTGGAGTATACCAAGAGATAAAGCAATAAGGCTTACAAAAATAATGTGTATAAGAAATATAAAAAAAAAAAAAAAAAAAAAAAAAAATACAAGCAATAAGGCTTCCGCAAATAAGTGCGAGATATATCAAAAAGAAAGAAATAGGGCTTAATCTGAAGAGGCACCACCTGAATGACGAGGACGGGAAATAGTTCAATTACCATAATATTCAGAGTTGCAGGGCGCAAAGCTGTATGTTGTTTTTGAATATACCCGAATTCGTTGTTTAAAGGGACGCAAGCCGATTATTAAGCCCACTTAAAGCAATATGAGAATTAACAAATATAAACGAAAACAAATGAACTACCGATTGCACCAGATTCATTACTTTACACATGTACATCAAAACTAAAAAAAATCTATCATTACAGAAAATTTTAGAAGACACCATTACATCAACACACACCACAACACAACGGTTAACAGGACACGCAAAATAAAATAAGTTAATTAAGAATAACATTAATACACACACACTATAAATTAAGATAACAACACACATTAGACACTAAGACAACAACACACATTAAAAACTAAGATATCAACACACATTAAAAATTAAGATAACAACACACATTAGAAACTAAGACAACAACACACATTAGAATCTAAGATATCAACACACGCATAAAAATTTAGATAACAACACACCAACACACATTGTTCCGAATAGCAATCAAATTACACACGAATTATATAAGAAGAGAAGAGTAAATAGGAATTCACAGGACATAATTGAAATACTAAAATAGGTCTGATAGAATTTACAGCTGTATAGAGAGAGTTCATGTCGAATATAAAAAGGTTGTTTCCGAACACCAGAAGTAGAAGTAGAGCTGAAAGAGAAGGATTAGCAGCAAGGTCTTTAGAGTCCATTGAAAAAAAATTTTATCTTAGGTAGAGAAACAGTCCCGACAATAATGACTTTCAACGCTCCACCAACATCGGCACTCCAAACGCCGCCACCAACGGTAAACACCAGCCCCAATGACATATTTAACACCTTACGGATTCCAGACGCAATTAGATTTCTGCAGACTTATGACGGAAATTTTAAGACCCTTAACGACTTCATTACGAACGTCGAAGAAATTCTGATGATGATCAGGGGAGCAGACCAAACTCCTTATGGTGGTCTATTAATGAGAACTATTAGAAACAAGATAGGACGAGCAAACGAAGTCTTAATTACAGAGGGAATCCCTCTCGATTGGGACACTATTAGAGAGACACTTCGCGCTAACTTTACGGACAAACGAGACGAGTCTTCCTTGTTACAGGAAATTCATCTAATTAAGATGAAAGATCTTTCTTTAACTAGACTATACGAACAGATATCGGAAGTTAAACTGGAATTGTTTAATGTCATAGAGACTAAAGAAAGGGAACAATCAGTAGTGAAAGCAAAAAAAGAATCGTACACAAAGTTATGTCTAGACTCATTTATAACGGGAGTAAGGGGACCGCTAGGTGCCTTTATAAGGGCCCTAAGACCCAGAACCCTGACCGAAGCCTATGAAGAGGCACTAAAAGAAAGGGAATTATATTTCCAGGAAAGAAAAAGAAAACAATTCGATCAGAAAGGATCAGGACAGGAGAAAAGGAGAAATAACACAGATCAGGGTCAAGTAGTCCAAGCATCGACTAGCAACAATGGAAATAGAAACTTTAATAACCGTTTTGAATCCAATCAGGCTCCACAACAGTATAGTTCCAACAATAGTGCTAGGACAAACAATTATAACAGAAACAACCAATCAAATACACGGGCAATAATGGCCAAGCCAGAAGGACCAGACTATACGAGCGGACGGACACAAATGAGTTCCTCTAACCGTTCGGGGCAATCGTATAACATCAACGGACAAAGTCGAAACGATGAGCAGACACAGGACACCCAACAAAATTTTCAAGAACTAGCCTCGGAAGACAGACGGGATATATAGACAGACACAAACATGGTTCGACTCTTCCATATGTGACAATAGACTCACCGTTTGGAAGACAACTAAAATTTTTACTAGACACAGGGGCTACCCATTCATTCTTACACCCCAAATTTACCACGAGCACTAATAGAATTAGATTAAAAACAGATTTTAAAATCAAAACAGTTTTGAGCGAACACACATTAAAGGAAAAAGCAGAATTCATAGGCTTTAAAGAATTTAAGACAAATATAAAATTTACATTTCTGTTGTTCAAATTTTATGACTACTTTGATGGTCTACTAGGCATAGATTTGTTGTCACAACTTAAAGCAAATATTGATTTAAAAAATCTGGTGTTACGCACCGAGTTCGCTCAAATACCAATTATATTAAAACAGAATAGGACACCGCAAGTTTATCTGCTAGAGCCACAAGCAAAAACAGTGGTAGCTCTTCCGGTTAACATAAAAGAAGGGGAATTTAATTGTAAAGAAGTTGAAATATGTAAAAATGTGTTAGTGACAGAAGGATTATATAAAGCAAAAGATAATGTTAGTTACATGGAAGTAGTCAACTATTCAGACAAAGAACAGAAGATTTACTTAGATTCACCATTGACAGTAGAAGAATGGAAAAACGAAGAATTTGTAGAAGTTAACGTGACTACATTGCACAGTGGGAAAAAAGTCGATTATTTTGGCATTTTTACAATTTTAAAGTTGTTGCAAATTTAAAAAATTTAATTTTTTGTTTAACCACATTTCAAACTACTTAAAAAATGTTTTTTGGTGATTTTTACCGCCTTCAGCAACAGTTCAATTGTCGATTAAAGTTGACTAAATTGAACTAGTTATTTGCTTTAAGTTAGTATTTAAAAATCTTTTACTACTTCAAAGGCGATTTTCTGACAAACCCTGGCCTAACCAAAATTTTTGAAATGGAAAAAATAATTATGGTGTGTTCTATTAGTTTTTTAACACAAAGTCCGCATTAAATGTGCGTTTATATCCATTTTCTGATGTGTTGCTGACATATTTGTTAGACTTAAATTAAGTATTGAAATTGTAATTTGTGTGGTCTGTAACTTTAGTTGAGTCGAGTTGAGACAAAAGTAAAAAATGAGGCGTTGTTAAATAAACCATTCACAAGTAATATCCATTTTAGTTTTTTGCCCCTTTTTCAAAAAAACTACAAGTTGGAGCTGCAAAAACAGCAACAATAATCGCCAAATAATAGTTTTATAGATATTTAAGTGGTAAAATATTATTGAGAAGCAACTTTATATGGAACAACATAATTTAATAACACAAAATAGAGCTGCATCGTCTTTACATTAAGCTAAAATGACCAAAATGAGAAGAAAATTAATTAACATTTGCTTGCGTACCACATATCGATATATTCAATTTACTAGAAATAAAATACAAGAGAAAGGTTGGAATACAATTGAGTTACACGAATGCAGGACCGCAACTCCAGCGAAAGAATATCAATAAATTATTGTTTTTATACCCTTCGACCATTGAAAATGGTCAAAAAGGGTTTACTAACTTTGTCAAAAATGCAAATGTATGTAACAGGCAGAAGGAGGCGTGGCAGACCCCACAAAGTATATATATTCTTGCTCAGGATCACTAGCCGAGTCGATTGAGCCATGTCTGTCTGTCTGTCCGGGATGTCCGGATGTCCGGATGTCCGGATGTCCGTCTGACCAGATGAACACACAGATCTCAGCTATTATAAATGCTAGAGACACCAAATTTGGAATGAAGGTTCCTATGTACTCGGCGCAGATCAAGTTTATTTCAAATGTTAAGTGCCACGCCCACCGCCCCCGCAAATCAATAAATTAATTTTTGAACTCAATTTGTAAGCGCTGTATAAAAGATACAACTTTCTGACTTTAACATATACTAAGCTGAATGAAATATCTACGTAGTCTCCAAATTACAATCCGATCGGACAATAAACACAAAAGTTATTTAAGAAAGTATGAACATAATACCAAGTGCTTCTGTCAGCTAACAAGGGAGGCGGGCGAGCGCAAAGCGCGAGCGCCATCTGTCGGGATTAATTTCAAAGCATGTGCATATGTACATACATATATGGGTACATACATAGGAACATACATACATAGGTCGAAGGGTATCCCACTGTCGCGTGCTGCGCGACTGTTGCTTTTCTTACTGGTTATATTTATCTCCGTAAGTATAAAGTGGACGTGGACTAAAACAAAACCGAAATTCAGTCATACTTTCAGTAATACACAACGAAAATTTCAAGTCTGCATCTTTAAAATTGGAGTTGATGCCGAAAAAACGACTTTTTTCCCACTGTGCATTGATAACGGACGAACAAACAAATAATAAGATAGATTTTAACCAATTACGCATCGAACATTTAAATAAGGAAGAGGAAGTTGAATTGAAAAAACTACTTTGCCAGTTCCCAAAGATTTTTCACAAAGAAACGGACAGACAATCATTTTCAAACCAAATTAAACATTTTATCCCCACGACAGACGAAATCCCAATTTATTCAAGACCATTTAAATACGCCCAATGCGAGAAAATAGAAATTAGTAAACAGATTCAGAAACTTTTAGAACAAGATATCATTCGGAATAGCCATTCCCCTTGGAGTGCCCCAGTGTGGTTGGTCCCCAAGAAGATAGACGCTTCGGGCCAACCCAAATGGAGAATGGTAGTAGATTTCAGGAAACAACGACAAAACGGTAAAAGATAAATATCCTATGCCGGCCATTAACGATGTGCTGGATAAAATAGGCCGGGCCAAATATCTAGCCAAATAGTGGCTATCACCAAATTGAAATGGCCAAGAAAGATAGGGCAAAGACCGCCTTCACAGCAGTAGGTGGCCACTATGAGTTTACAAGAATGCCGTTCGGATTAACAAATGCCCCGGCAACTTTCCATAGAGTCATGCATAATGTACTAAAAGAGTTAATTGGCGAATGTTGCCTAGTTTATCTTGACGATATCGTCATATTTTCAGCATCCCTTCAACAGCACATAGGGCACCTAAAGTCGGTATTCGACAAACTGACACAGGCAAATTTAAAATTACAGATAGACAAATCAGAATTCCTTAAAAAGGAAATCGAGTACCTCGGACATGTTGTAACAGTGGACGGAATTAAGCCAAACCCCAAAAAACTAGAGACTATAAAAAAATTCCCCTTACCACAAACAAAGAAAGAAATAAAGTCGTTTCTAGGACTCTTAGGGTATTATAGAAAGTTTATTAGAGATTTCGCTAGAATTACGAAACCACTAACTAAACAATTAAATGGGAAACAAAAAACCATAAAGATAGATAGCGAATATAAAGACACATTCGAGAGTTGCAAAATGCTCTTGTGTAATGGCCCGATACTACAGTATCCAGATTTTTCCAAACAGTTTATTTTGACCACTGACGCTAGCAACGTCGCAATAGGTGCAGTATTGTCACAAGGTACATTAGGAAAAGATAAACCAGTATCTTTTGCTAGTCGGACGCTTTCAGATACAGAATTAAACTACTCTACAGTAGAAAAAGAAATGTTGGCTATCATTTGGGCCACAAAATATTATAGACCTTACCTATACGGACAAAAATTCAAAATAGTTACAGACCACAAACCACTTACGTGGTTGATGAGTTTTAAAGAACCCAACTCAAAGCTAGTTCGTTGGAAATTACAGCTCTTAGAATATGATTTTGAGGTGATCTATAAAAAAGGTTCCCAAAACATAGTCGCAGACGCACTAAGCCGAGTGCAAATAGAAGTTAATTATAATGACAATGTATCGGTAATAGCATCAGCAGGGGACACGATACATTCGAGTTTCGAAGAACTTGATGAAAACTTGTTTATCTCGGAAAAACCCTTAAATGAATACAACATACAACTTATATTTGAAACCGGTTTAAACTCAAGAGCCGTTTCGACCACCCCCTTTAGAAACAAAATCAGACGAATAATTTATGAACCCGACTTTACGGACGACACAGTAAATAGACTATTAAAGAACTACCTTAGACCAAATAAAACTTGCGCAATTTTTGCACCAGACCCCATTTTTAAAAAAATTCAAAAATCGTACTCTAAATATTTCGCACATATCAAAGTTTATAAAGCGGTAAGGTGCACAATATATCTTGAAGACATTAACGACACAGACGGACAGGAAAAGAAAATTATAGAACAGCATGAAAATTCCAATCACAGAGGCATATATGAGGTAAACGCCCAATTGAAAAGAAAATACTATTTCCCAAATATGAAACAAACAATTATAAAGACCATTAATAACTGTGACATATGTAAACTACTAAAGTATGACCGATCGCCACCCAAAATAAAAATATTTAGAGACAGAAACCCCCTCAACACCTATGCAAATTATACACACGAACTTATATACAATCAACGGAAACTATGTAATGACTATAATTGACAAATTCTCTAAATTCGCTGCGGCTTATACGATCCCCACTAGAAATAGTATAAACGTTGTAAAATCAATGCAACAGTTCATACAATATTTCGGTATTCCAAGCAAGATAGTTTGCGACCAAGGAGCCGAATATAATTCGAACTTGTTCAAAGATTTTTGCAAACAATACGGAATAAAATTGCACATGACATCATTCCAACAGTCATCAAGCAATGCACCAATAGAAAGACTACACTCAACCTTAACAGAAATATATAGGATAATAGCAGAGAAGAAAAAGTCAGAAGATTTACAGATAGAACACGATAGTATATTAACGGAAACTTTAATAACTTATAACAATGCTATTCATTCAGCAACTAAACTCACACCTTTCGAACTGTTCTCGGGTAGAACCCATTCGTTTAACAAGAATATTGTATTTAACGACCAGCATGACTACCTCAGACAATTAAATGACTTCAGGGAAAAACTTTACCCGGACATAGCAAATCAAATGAGCCTGGCAAAAAGCCAGAACATAGAAAAACTAAACAAAACTAGAGACGACCCAAAAGAATTAGACACAGGAGAGATAATCTTT
Source organism: Zaprionus nigranus (assembly GCA_018903425.1). NCBI lineage: Eukaryota > Metazoa > Arthropoda > Insecta > Diptera > Drosophilidae > Zaprionus > Zaprionus nigranus. The sequence continues at coordinate 215,031 of JAEIGD010000089.1, read as the reverse complement.
AGAAAAGAAAACAGAAGAGACAAATTAACACATAGATTTACACAACAGAAGACATTAGAAGACACAGGGGACACATTAGTTTCAGATAAAAAACAAAAATTACACAAGTCAAAGATAAGAAAGTGCACTAGGAAAAACACTATACAAAACTGAATAACAGAACAAACATTAAAACTACCTCAAACAATATTTACAATTCATTAACGTTTAGTACTGGGAACAAGGAACTCCAATGTTCTACAAATTCCAAATTATATTTTATTTAACAAAGACATTGTAAAACATCTGTAAAAGAAAGATGTGATAAGTTCACAAACTATACATTTGTAAATCTAAGCTAGAGGTAACCCCCAATGGAGAAGAGAGGTGTATTCGAGCAATATCCAATGCGGACTTAAGGTTTGCGACGCGATCAAAGTTGACGAACAGGAACGAATTCTGGAACCTGAAAAAGGAAACATTTGGTGCTAAACGGAGTCCGAACGCAATCACACTCAAATTGCGTGAGACCATTCCAAGTAACGGGGAATGCCATTATTACGTTTGAAGACAGCAATATTACGATTAATGGATGCACCTATGGACACGAAGCAATAAAGATGGATGACAAAATCAAACTCGTCATACCCTTGTTCAAAGGAGTGGAGATTTAAATCAACAGAAGTTGCACTGGGAAAGTGTAAAAAGTCGAAATAATGGTTATAAGAAGGAGAGCTGCCGTATTCACACCGTCGCCATCACCGGTAGATTTCGTTCCGACACTTCCTTCGATGTGACCGTCACTTCAATCCAGGGGGGAGGAGTTACCACTGCACCTTTCCTGCTCTAACAAAAACCGTCCAGATCCCGCTGAAAACAGCATTAACGGCCACAACAACAACAACATATTGTGAAATGCTCTCGAAAATTCTAGAAATAGATTTCATCAGAATGGTAATATTGCATCAGCCTTTAAACGTGATGTGATTGGTCAGCTATGCATTTTTGTAGCTTCGAAAGGACCGTTATAGCTGTAGCGAAGCGTTGTAGCTGACGCCGAATGCAGAAAAACGGCGGGAAGCAAAAAAGAAGTTGCGACGGTTGAGTCAGTCAGAATTTGGTCGTGCATAAAGTCGCAATTAAATTGTAGCTGTCAAAGAAAATAATTACCCAATAAAATTATATTAAGAATATAAACGTAATTTCAATTGTGGAATAACCATCGAAAAAAAAAGGAAAAAAACAATAAAACCAATTGTTATATGGAGTTTCGGCCATATGTTTATATATATAATTATAACTCGAGCGCCATCTGTCAGGATTAATTTCAAAGCATGTGCATATGCATATGTGTATGAATTTAATAAATTAAACTACACGGGAACATAGGTCGAAGGGTATCCCACTATCGCGTTTTGCGCGACTGTTGCTCTCATTACATCTTCTACCTTTCGATCATTGAAAATATAAAAAAAGGGTACACCATAGGGTGCATATGTTCTTGCTTAAGATCACTAGACGAGTCGATTGATCCATGTCTGTCTGTGTGAACACACAGATCTGAGCTATTATAAAAGCTAGAGATACCAAATTTGGCAGAAAGATTCCTGTATAATATATACTGATCAAGTTTATTTCAAATGTCAGGTGCCACGCCCACCGTCCCGTTAATCAATAATTTAATTTTTAAAGTTCATTTGAAAAAGGGCGAATAAAAGATACAACTTTCCTACTTTGACATATACTAAGCCGATTAAAATATCTACGTATCCTCCAAATTTCAATTTGATCGGACAATAAACACAGAAGTTATTCAAGAAAGTATGAGCATAACTTGTGTCAGCTAACAGGGGAGGCAGGCACATGCGAAGCGTGCATGTATGTACATACATATGTATGTTTGTGTGAATAAACAAATTAAACTGCATCGGAACATAAATACAGTGCCGCTCAACTGAATAGGTTTGAAAAATCTTTCTCACATTTTGTTCTCTTTCTTTGGTCCAATTGCGTTTTTTTCTATTTTTTTTTTTTTTTGAACCTTCAATTGCTTACTTATTATGTGCAAGAAAAAAATAACGGGACAAATGCAACGATAATTCGGAATTTGGCTTTCATCGTGAAATTCGCTCAATGTGTGCACTATTTTTGGCTCATCTGAATAGGTTTTACACTTTTGATTTCACTTTTTGTTTGACCGCGTGATTAAAAAGAGTTGAATTCTTTTTGTATTCTAAAATTAAAATAATCTTTTATCATTTTTTTCTAAAATGGGCCGCGGAAAACCTTTAACCGAATTTGAAAAAGGTCAAATCAAAGGCTACATTGAATCTGGCTTAAAACACTGTGTAATAGCCAAGAAAATCGGTCGAAGTCAAATCGTTGTGAGTAATTTTCTCCGTAATGAAGCCGACTATGGGAAAAAAATGAAAGGAGGAAAAAAATATGCAACAACACCATCAGAGAGGCGACTTATTCTACGAACTGCCTCAAATTCTCACCTTTCTACTGGAAACATTAAAGAAAAATGTGGTGTAAATGCTAGTGTGGCCACGGTAAAACGAATTATTCGAAGTGCTAAATACTTGAAGAGATTAAAAATTAAAAAAAAACCACCTCTCAATGATGCTCGTAAGGAAGCACGACTGCGATTTGCCCGAGAACACATGACGTGGAACAAGGAGTGGAAGACGGTGGTTTTCTCCGATGAAAAGAAGTTCAACCTCGATGGACCGGATGGCTATAATTACTATTTCCATGATATAAGAAAGGAAGAATGTTTTTTAAGCCGTCATCACACTTGTGCAGGTGGTGTAATGGTGTGGGGAGCCATATCTTTTTTATGGAACATGCGAGCTCCAGTTTGTCACCTCGAAAATGAACGCAAAAGTGTATAAGACTGTGCTTCAAAAGGCTTTTCCTCAGTTTTCTGAGATTTATGGTCATATTCAATGGACGTACCAACATGACAACGCTCCCATCCATACGGCTCGGATTATAAAACAGTGGATTAAAGACCAAAACCTAAAATTGCTCGAGTGGCCGCCCTACTCCCCTGACATTAACATTATTGAAAACATTTGGGGACTTTTGTCCAGGAGAGTGTACGAAGGAGGAAGACAATTTAGTGAAACTGGGACCCTAGTTGAAGCAATTAAAAAAGCCTGGTCAATAATTTCACTAAACGAAATTAAAAAATATTATGATTCCTTACCAAACCGTATGTTTGAAATAATTAAAAGCAAGGGTGGCCATACCAAATACTAAATAACGCTAAAACAGTGACTTTTATTATTTAAACTATCCAGTGCCTTGAAATTTTGCATTATACTAATAAATATATATTTTATTAAATAGTTTTAGTGGTCAAACCTATTCAGTTGAGCCAAAAAAAATGAAGATTTTTTGTTGTTTTTGAAAAAAAAAAAAAAAATGATATAAAAACAAAACTAAGAAATCAGAAACTTTGCTATTTAACAAATGACTGATCTATTCATATACATATACAAATTTATTTCGCTTAAATCGGATTGCAAATAACTAAGTTACAACGTTTCAAACCTAAACAAATAGTCAAACCTATTCAGTATGTACATACATATGTATGTAGGTCGAAGGGTATCCCATTGTCGAGTGCCGCTCGACTGTTGCTCTCGTTATTGAGTGTAGTTCATATGTACATAAATTTGTATATACATATGTATGTATGTATAGACAATCATAGGCTTCTACTGGCTTTTTCAAAAAATCTACTAGAAAAAAAATATTTCATATGTATGTACAACAGACATAATAAGTATATGCTGTCCGCCAAGGTTGTTTGATTTTCCCTTGTCATACTGTCTTTTATAATACATACATACACATACGTATCTGAGAAACACAGACGGGCAAATGACTTTATTTTCAATGTGTTTCGCCTTTCAGCCCGAGCCTTTTTAAAGGGCTTAATTAGTCGGTAAATCGGAGACGAAAAGAAACGAAGTAGTCATCGGGATGGGATGAGATGGGTGCGCTTGATAGTAGCACCGAATCTCCAATCCAGTTTCTTCCATTAAGCGGCACTGCATGCATACGTTTTGATATTCATGCATACATAGTATGTATGCATGTATGCATGTATTACATGCATACATAAATGTATTTCGTATGTACATACGCATATGTAGATGTACATATATGCTCACATGTATACATACATTTGAAAGTTCACGTTAGTACATAAATACATACACGCATACATGCATATATGTATGTACACACGTGTTACGGTGCAGGCATCATGTCCAACCTGAGTCGAAGCTCGGAGGAGCGTGTGTTTTTCTTGTGTGCCTGACTGAGTTAATACTTTAAAGGAAACAAGAAAAATGATTATAGTATATCATACTATAAAATACCCTTTAATCACGTAAAAAAAATAAATTTTAACCAAAATCGTTTTCTAGTTTCCCACGCAAGCATATCACGCTTTTGCCATACATTTAATAATAATGTAGATTTTATAAAAAAAGTTTACTATACATATATTTTTTATTTATATTATCCTTTAATATGAATAAACACTGATCAATTAATTCTTAATTTGCACTTGAAAATAATATACGCAGTTCACATACTGAATACGGGGTATAAAATGTTAAAAATATCTGCAACAACTTTGTTACTCTAGTAAATTGTTTAAGCGAGGTGAGCTTCAAAAGTTGTGAATTCGAACTGTTCAACTAAAGAGTGCTGGGTAAAAAATGTGAAAATATTATTATAGTACAATATATATAATATAATATAATATAATATAGTTAATATTGTCACACATTTTTTACCCAGCACTCTTTAGTTGAACAGTTCGAATTGGAGGCTGTAGCCCTCCCCATAAGCCAAAAAATCATATATTATTGAGATTGGATAAAGTAATAAAACCGGCAGCACAAGCGGTTATTTACCAACACAAGTGAGTAGAGCTGGAGCAGAAATCGATGTCACAATTAATAAATCGAAAGACGGTGGCCGCTTGTTTGTTGATGAGCAAAAATACGATACAATTTGTGCATATTTCTGATAGCTCATCGCTAATACTCATATAATATTGACATTTAGTGAACTCTCAGTTGCAAATTTCGGCGGCTTGCAGTCACATTCAAGAAATCATCTATTTATTTAATGAGAAAAGAAGCAAAGAGGAATCATTTTATGAAATCTTTCAAAGTGCTGAAAAAAACGCCAGTTTGATGGACATCGAATTGAAGGTTCCTCGATTGTGTGGCAGGCAGAAAAATCGATCTAACATCCCTGCAACACACCAATCACCTGTTGAATACTATCGGTTCGTATTTATATACAAAATATTTGTTTGATTTGATCACTTGATTATATGAATAATTATTTATTTCGGAGCTACGGTTTTCTACCCCTATTTAGACCATATGATATCTTTACTGCATGATTTAAAGGAGGGAATTTTTGAAAATTTTGCCTCTAGAGGGACTGATTCCAAAGCTACACATAAAAGTTACCATTGAGGTAATAGACAATGCTGCAAGAGTATTCAAAGCAGATTTAATAAGCTGCAATGATACCGAGCTGAAATCCGAAATAACCCTTTGGCACCAGCATTGCAAGAGATCTGCATTTCAACAAGCACAAACAGGGATTGATGCTTTGAAAAGCATGGAGGCAAATAATTACGGATCTTTTTTTCTGAATGTTGCGACACTACTGCAATTATTTGCTACAATACCAGTGACTTCAGCAACAGCAGAGCTTTTTTTTCAGCGCTCAAAAGGCTAAAAACATAAAATAAACATAAAACAAAACATAGTAACATACATATGTATGTATGTACATAGGTCGACGGGTATCCCAGTGTCGCGCCCCGCGCGTTTGTTGCTTTTCTGATTGTTTTTTTTATCTTAATAAAAATGTACAAACAACGAGGTTTATAAATTAAATTAATTAAATTAAATAAATAAATTAAATTTATATTAATATAATAATGATATATGATTAATGATTATATTAAATAATATCAATAATTTTTTTTTGTTCTGGTAGATAATTACCACCTTTACTAATTGAAAACTGCTAAAAAACATATTTTATTTCAAAATGCACTAAAAATCATTTATATATACATACATACATATGTATGTATTATATGTTATACGCATGCAACGACCCCAGTAAAATAAGTTCCGGCTGAGCATGACTTCTTTTGTCTATTGTTTCTCAAAAATCCAGTTAATATAATAAAATTTTGATCTTCGTTCACCTCGGTTTCGATTGTTCATTAAAAAAATAGTGTAAAAAAACAATTTCGACAAGATGTATTGTGTAATATAATTTAATAAAAAATTTATACATATATAATATTTAGCATCCAAAAAGGATTTCACTAGAGTATCGTCTATATATACACAATCAGACATTATGCAGAGTGGGCCGTGAAATCTTTTGTAATAAAAGAATACAAGTCTTGGAACGTTTCGATCGGCCCCGCAGAATGATTAGCTGCCAGCTCAATTTAAGCTCCATCCGATGCAATCGCTAGCTATCGTGACCCCTGTTTCACAAACCCGCGAGACCCCCCAAGAACCATCTTGCGTCGTGCTGCTGTCTCTCGCGCTGATGAAGACATTATTATTTATAAGGCCAACCGCAGCGAATGTTGCGTGTCCGTTCTGTGAGATTCGGTATCTGTATTGGTGTGCGTGTTTTTATGCTCTTATTGTGTGCGTGTGTTTGTGTGTATGCTGTTCTGTTCAATATACATCCATACATACAGAATCATGGGCAGCAGAATCATCGGCAGCAGCTCATATTTGTACGTGTGCGTGTGTAAGTCTATGCATGTGAATTTGTGTATGTATGTATGTAGGTAGGAGTATGTTTGAATCTTGTGCTTCAATGCTCTGAATATCATTTAGATGTTTAAAAACTTACACTAATGTAGACCTTTATGTAAATACTAGAGATGGGCGCGAGCCGGGTCTCGACAATTTTAGGCCCGGGGCCTAAAACCAGCTACCGGGCCTTTTACCTAGGAGTAAAAGCCCTGAAGGCCCGGCGTGCTAGAAAGCAAAAGTATAATGATGTTTTAATCGATATCGGCCCCCTTAAAATCTCCGGTCCGGGCCAAGCCTCAAAACACAGGCCTGCGCCCATTTCTAGTATGTATACACATATGTGCAAACACATGCAAGATGTAAACAAACATATATTCATACATACATATACATATATGTATGTATGTATGCAAATATACGTACATACATATGTAGGTATTTATGTGCTCGCTTCAGTTTTGAAGATGCTGCGGATGCTTAAATTTCCTTTACTTTAACCCTTAACATGGTGGTGATGCATATCTGCATCATACCGTTTGAGTACAATTATTTTTCAATGTGCGTCATAAAATTGTCAAAAATGTATTTAATGCAGATCAACAACATTCGTTTATTATATAAAAAGTGTTGGTAACACTAAATTATTTAAAATACTAAAAGGCTGATTACTTTTCCCGCCAATTTTGTGAATGCGCTAAACTCAATTGGTTATGCAGTTTCTTATAAAAATAAAAATTATAATAAAGTGATTTAGTGGAAACAATTTGCATTTATAAAAAGGTAAATATTATGTTTATTTGATTATTGTCGATTTTTTGTGTTTGTTGCATAAGAATATGAATAAATCAACAATTTCAGTTTGTTGCAGATATGCATCAAAGTAGCTTTACATATTAAAAAATACTAAAAACCTCCTAACGATCCTCGACATGATCGTCTTTTCAAAATAAGGCCAGTTGTGGAGAAACTGAACACAAGTTTCGGTAAAATACCAATGGAGCAGTTCCTGTGTGTTAATGAACAAATGTGCTCCACAAAGGCTCGAAACCAAATGAAAAGGTATTTACCCAACAAACCTCATAAATGGGGATATAAGCTGTTGCTGCTGAGCGGTATTTCAGGGTTTTGTTACAAATTTGAATTTGACACTGGCAAGGAAAACATCGTATTGCCTCAAGAACCTGACCTTGGTGCTGCATCTAATTGCGTTATCAGATTGGCAAGATTAATACCAAAGCACCAAAACTATCGTCTATATTTTGACAATTACTTCACATCCTTGCCCCTCTTGAAATTCTTAGCTGATGACGGAATTTTGGCCTTAGGAACAATCAGGCACAACAGAATTACCAATGGTAAGTTGTATGAATTTTCGAAGGGAAAGAAAATGTCACGAGGCACTTGTTTGGAATATGTCACGAATTATGATGGAGTTGATATATCATTGACATCATGGATGGACAACAAAGTAGTTAGATTGGCATCAAATTATGCTGGAATTGTTCCCAAAGATTCGGCCCGTCGATTCGATCGACAAAAAAAAGAATATATTGAAATCGAACGTCCGTATTCTGTATCTCAATATAATAGCTACATGGGAGGCGTTGACCTGATTGACAGCATTATAGGAAGATATAAAATTTCCATTAAAAGTCAAAGGTGGCAAGTTAGAGTGTTTTACCACCTTCTGGACCTGACTGTAAGCAATGCTTGGCTTTTATACAAGCGCGTTCACAAAGCGAAGGCCTCAACTGACAAGTTGCTTAATTCAGCTGATTTTCGTTTGCAAATAGCAGAAGCCTTAACTAAATTGGATGCTACAAAAATAAAGGAAAGCGTGGCTCTGGCATCCAATATGCATTGGATGAAAAAAAGCTTAAGGGACCTTCGCAACAAATGCCAAACAAAATGGTTCGGCAGGATCAATTCGGTCATTGGCCTGTCTGGACTGACAAGAGGCTGCGTTGTAAATATCCAAACTGCACTGGATTCTCCAAAACGCAGTGCGACAAATGTGGCGTATTCTTATGTTTTAATAAAAGAAATAATTGTTTTAAAAACTTTCATTTAAATTAATACATTAACAATAAAATTGTAATGATGATTATAATTACCATGCTATGGGATAGTTTAAAAATATTTTCCCTTAAAGCGCACTTGATGCAGAAATGCATCACTCCCCTTTTTTTAAAAATATAAGAAAAAAACTAAATAAATTTAAAAAATAAAAAGAAGTGTATTTTTTATTTACTTTTGTCTTCCAAATAAAAAAAAAATGATGAAAATCGGAGTTGTTGCCATGTTAAGGGTTAATTTTGTACCTCTCACAAAGTATAAATAATTCGATAGTCGTATTTCTATAATATATAATCTTATAATCTTATAATCTATAATAAGCTTATAATCTTCCTGTTGATTAATTAGTAGATATAGTAACCCTACCTTAGGTGTTTTTTCACTGTTAACGGAATTTTTGAGCAAAGAAATGGCTAATACCATTTTAAACAAACAAATTACAGTTTTCAGTGTAAAATCAATGGCTTCCTTTGTTAGCTGGCACAAGCACTTAGAGTTATGCTCATACTTTCTTGTATAACTTCTGAGATTAAATTGAAATTTGAAGGATACATAGAAATTTAAATCAGCTTAGTATATGTTAAAGTAGGAAATTTGTAACATTTATATGCCGCTTACAAATCGACTATAAAAATTAAATTATTGATTTACGGGCGCTGTGGGCGTGGCAGCTAACATTTTAAATAAACTTGTTCAGGGTACAGTATACAGGAATCTTCCTGATATCTCTAGCTTTTATAGAGCTGAGATCTGTGTGTCCACACAAACAGATATGGCTCAATTAAATCGGTTAGTGATTTTGATCAAGAATATATTATATACTTTATGGGATCTGCCACGCCTCCTTCTGCCTGTAACCCTTTTATTTACAAACTATTCCCTGCACAAGCCTTTCAGGGTATTGTGTTTGGACTACAACAAACTGTACAGTATCGCTTTGTAACTCTTCTTTAAAACTTTTAATTCTGTCTCACTTAAGCAATTAAACTATCTTCCCTCGAAACAACTTTATTTCACTTAAATTATATCCATCTGTATTCGATTTTATGCATGTCTTAATTTTTAACAATTATTAACACTACTAATATATTACATTTCTGATCTGATTGGGGATTCCTCTCAACAAATGTTGTATCAGCTAATTCTAATTTACCGCAGATTAAATTTAAATTTAAATTGCCTTAATGTAATTTTAAATTTTGAATGTAAAGGTTTTAATTTTAATTTTAATTGTACTTTATATTGAATATCGATTATAATGAATATCGAGTATCTTTTGTTTGTAAGCTACATACCAACTATCTGGCAACATTGTAATCCCTTTTTGCGTCTTATGTACTCTTACGGAATTCAGTTCTTCATTAAACCACTAAGCAATGAACACATAGAGACGTCAAACAGCCCTGACGCAGTTTGAGAGTGATTTTGCGGATCTAGTACCCCAGAGAAGAAGAAGAACAGAAGCAGACTTCGGCTGAACGCCCGACCGGGGTACTTGGCTGTTCGGCTCTCAGTACAAACAGTGCATAGCATCAAAACTGCTTCAGTCACACAACGACAGCGGAACGATAAGAATGCGCGTACTTCTTTGCGCTGTGCGATCGTTTCAATGTGTGTGTTTATGTATGCACATGCTGGCGTGTGAATATATGCGTTGCTTGTGAAGTTTGGCAATAGGCAAATGCATCGGCCAGTGCGCTGTCAGCCTGAAGTCAATTTTGTGTTTCGGCGACGAGAGCCTACAGACTGACGCACAGGGCCGTAGTGAGGGTTTTACCGGCTCCTGTGCAATACTTATCAGGACTCCTACTTAAATAATAAATATATTTGTGTTTACCAAAGGAATTTAATTGTACAAATATATCTGCATTAATAACATTTTTATGTTTGGTAACCGTGAGCCCCTGCGCACTTTTAGCTACGGGCCTGGCCAGCGTGAAATCAACTGTGTGTTTGTTTTTGTCTTTGTCATCGAGAGCTAAGAGACCGAATTACAGTGAATTACAGTTACAATAATTTTAGCATCAGAAAACATATGTATTTATGTTTAATTTTTGAGAAGATGGATTGAAAATTCATAATTATATTATATTGTGTAGAGCAAAATTATAATAAAAAAAAAAATGTGACAATTATAATTTTTTATATATAAGTTTACCAATATTGACAAAATTTGTGAATTAAAATAAAAAATTCGGAATACATAAATATTTAATTACTAAAAAAAAATTATCCTCATAGAACAAGCCACATGTTTTCGAAAGTTTTAAAATTTTCGCCGCAAGATAACCATTTTTGCCTACTGTATAGGCTCTCGACGCCGAAACACAAAATTGACTTCAGGCTACCAGCGCACTGGCCGATGCATTTGCCTATTGCCAAACTTCACAAGCAAAGCATACACTCAAACGCGGGCCGTGCATACATAAACGCACACATTGAAACGATAACACAGCGCAAAGAAGTACGCGCATGCTTATCGTTCTGCTGTTGTTGTGCGACTGAAGCAGTTTTGATGCTATGCACTGTTTGTACTGAGAGCCGAACAGCGTAGTACCCCGGTCGGGCGTTCAGCCGAAGTCTGCTTCTGTTCTTCTTCTTCTCTGGGGTACTAGGTCCGCAAAATCACTCTCAAACTGCGTCAGGGCTGTTTGACGTCTCTATGTGTTCATTGCTTAGTGCTCATACTCAATAAAAAGGAGTGCATTCATTCAGAAATATAGTCTAGTCTTTTATATTCACTGTTGAAGTCAACATATGCTTTTTTGTGCAGCTCTCAGGAATGGCGCTTAATCAAATTGATGAGCTAATGGAGGATTGTAAGCATCCAGTGCAGGGTGGCGATCCAATGCTATCCTCGCACAGCAGCCACTTCATTCATTGTTCATTGCTTAGTGATTAAACGCTCACAATTTAACATTGCGCGTGTTTTACTATCTGAAATAACCAACACTTTAAATAAATAAATTAAATTTAATTTAATTTAATTAAATTATAAAATAAGCATTTAACGATGAACAGTTTTTAGCAACTAAAAACAATTATCGGTAAAAGCAATAATTAGGCAAGTGTGTCAATTTTTATCAGAATTTATTGTGCGTGAAGAAAGCAAGATTTGCCGCTAGCCGCTGTTTTCAAGTTTGTCTCGCTGTTGTGACATTGCAAAAAGCCAGATTTGACGGAAAAATAGCTAAACTGGCAGCACTCTTTTTATTATAACTTTTAAAGTATTTACATGTTTTTTTATTTATTTTTATTCCGTATTATTCCGCTTGGGAACTTAGGGCCTCTACTAAAGCCTTCCATCGAACTCTATTTTGCGCCGTCTGTTTAGCTCTGTGCCATGTTGTTGATTGGGTCAGTTCTTGGAGGATGGTTCTTCTCCAGGTCGCCTTTGGTCTTCCGACTCGTCTGCTACCTTGGGGATTCCAGTCCAGTGCAATCCTGACAATACTGCTAGGGTTCCTTCTTAGAGCAATACCTATCCACGTCCATTTTTTCTTCCCTTTTTGGAGGTGTATACGCCATTGGATATTCTGTTTGGCCAGAATATCCCGCATATAATCCTCAAGCATTTGTTGCTAAAGACTTCCAGTCTCTGTGGCATCTTCTTGGTGGTGAGCCATGTCTCACTACCATACAGCAGTATGGACTTTACGCACGCATTGTAGATTCGGAGTTTTGTTCGCCTGCTTATTTCCTTATTCTTTCAGATGCGATAGAGTCTCCCAAATGCAGATCGGGCTTTGTCAAGTCGGTTTGTGACGTCATCTTCCACTCCGCCATTGTTGGATATGATGGTGCCAAGGTATGGGAAACTTGTGACGAATTCTATTGTGTTCCCATATATGGTGATGTTTCCTTGGCTGGAGTGGTTGAAGCGCATTGCCTTGGTCTTGGCTTCGTTTATCTCAATACCGATCTTGCTTGCTATCCTGGCGAGGTCATCTGTCTTGCTCTGGATGTCGCAGAGCCTGTGAGAGGTCAGACAAATGTCGTCTGCATAGTCCAAGTCCTCTGGTGAGGCTCCACGTGATTCCACGCTTGGGGTTGCACACTTCTCTCATAACCTCGTCAACCACGTTGTTGAAGAGTAGCGGCGACAAAGGGCAACCTTGCCGAATTACAGTATTCGTCTGGAAAGGTGCACTTGTTTTTTCGTTGTGCAGTACCGCCAAGTTGGCATCATCGTACATCGACTTGATGATACTAATGATGTTGGTTGGTACTCCTTTCCTTGCCAGTGCTCTCCATATGGCCGCTCTGTCCACTGAGTCGAATGCCATGCCTTCTTGAAGTCTATGAACAGGAGGTATAGCGGGGCTCTCCATTCCACAGCTTGTTCGGTGATTATGCGTAGTGTATTTGCCTGGACTACGCAACTCCTGTGTGGTCTGAATCCTGCCTGTTCATCTCTGATCGTTGGCTCGATTTTTTCTTGAAGGCGCTCGTTCAGTAGAGTGGCCAACACTTTGTAGCTAGTGTTGAGAAGTGTGATTCCTTTCCAATTATTGCAGTCACTAAGGTCCCCTTTCTTGGCAAGCTTTACAATGATTCCGCCCTTCCAAGAATCCGGTCCCATATGCGGGTGCAATATTTCAGCCATCAGCTGGGTGACAACTTGTAGAAGTTCAGCTGGTATGTTGTCTTCCCCAGCTGCCCTATTGTGGTTTAACTTCTTAATTACGTCTCCGATTTCTCGTACAGATGGCGGCGATGACAATATCCGGACGCTTCCATTTGAACGGGACAGTGTTTCGGAAGTCTGTGGCCACAGTTGTTGTCGAGGTGTGGCTGATTTCCATGAAGTGTTGTCGCCATCTCCGGATTTGTGCGTCATCATTGGTTATGAAGTTGCCTGCTAGATCTCTGATAGGTTGGGATTGTTTGTTTTATCTTCCGGTGATCCAGGCAATCAACTGGTATAGCGAGCGCATGTTGTTTTGTCCTGCCGCTCGTTCCGCGTTGTCCGCAAATCGATCCAGTAGAGCTCTCTTGTCGCACAGCGTTCTGCACAGAGTACGATATTCTTCGTGATTCTGCGCGAGCTGATCCATCAGTGACTTTAGATTGTTAGTCCATCTGATTAGGTCCCACGTCCTCTCGGATATCCATATGGTCCTTCCGCGTTGTTGTGTGCTAAGTATTTCTTCCGCGGTGATCCAAAGAGTCCTGCAAGTGTATTCCCATGGACGTTCTTTTCCTGGGATCAGTTGTTCTCGCAATGTTGATGCCATCCTTGCATTGAGGTTGTTGTCCCTCAGGAGGTGAAGATTTAGGGGAGGTGCCCTACGATGTTGGCTGCTGGTAATGTTCCTCGAGTGATTGCGGTTCTACTTTATTGCAAGTTATCCAATGACTAGCTCGTGATCGTTATCTATATCTGCTCCCCTTTTTATTCCGCACGTTGAGCAACGACTGCCTCCATTTTCTGCTGATGCATATATGGTAGATCTGGTTGCGCGTGTTTCCACTTGGAGATGTCCATGTGTATTTATGGACCTCTTTATGGGGGAAACAGCGTGCCCCCAATGACTAGTTGGAACAGTTGACATATTTCAACTAGTCTCTCAGCATTGTCATTGCGAGTCCCTATTCCGTGCTGTCCCATTACTGATTTGACTATCTACCTTTACCGACTACCTTCGCATTAAAGTCACCCATGAGGATAGTGATGTCACCTTGCCGTAGCTTAGAGAGGGTCGCTGTGAGGGCAGTGTAGAAATCGTCTTTGAGGTCTTCATTGGCGTCTTCTATCGGGGCATAGCCTTGAATGATGTTTATGTGTCTAGCCTTGCACTTGAACCTGGCGGTAATGAGAAGACAGCAGAACTCGATGGCATGAAAGTCGGATTGAAAAACTGTGGGCCATTTGCCCATAGCAATCGAGGTTTTGGAGTTGGGACCATAAATCCCAGCTGCAACCCCCTGATCAGTCTTTGAGCCGTCAGTATACGAGTATATGCCGTGATGACTCTGATGGGGTTGCCAACATTCCAGTCGCTCTAGTCCAGGATGAGGGTTCTGAATTTTGCAGCAAAGAGGAGTTGCTTGGTCATGGAATCTGATCTATTGCAGATCTTTAAGCTAGGAATATCTTTGATCAGTCTAGCATGCCCTGATTCAGTAGCTAGAAGCCCAGATTGTAGCTTGATGCTAAGAAGGCTCATAGCAGCGACTTCTTTGATTTGGATATGCAGCGGGGTCCAATTCAATATTGATTGCCTTGCTGCTGTGGGACAGGTGCGAAGTGCATCCGTCAAAGACAGGCAAAGCAGCCTATGAAGTTCAGTGCATATGTTGATGGCAGTGACCTGCGTAACCTTTGGCCACCACACAATAGCAGCGTAGGTGACGATGGGTCTTACCATCATCACCAAGATTTGAGACCCCAGATCCTACCAAAGAATCTCCTCCACGCCCACATTGCATGAGTTGCCCTTGATAGGGTGTTGTTTAGGTGAGAGTTTCAGTTTAGTCTTTTATCCAGAGTTACCCCTAGATATTTAACCTCGTTGGAAAGTCGCAAGAATACTTAGTAGTTCATCAACTCCGATCAAGCTCCGAATGTGCAGGTCTACGAGCCTTTCCTCTGCCGTAAGCAAAAAGAAGGTACGGCTGATCGGCCGATATGACTTAGCCTGGTCAGGGGGACGATTCCTCTGTTTGGGAATGAATACCACATTGACTATCCAAGAGATGGGTATGTATCCCCAAGTAAGACTTGCTCTAAGAAGGCCGACCGGATCGAGAATGTGATTCAGGCTGTTTTATAGAAGAGCTGGAAAGATTTGATCGCCCCCTGGGGCTTTAAAGGGAGCGAAAGAATCTACAGCCCACTTGACCTTTTCAGGGTCGAATATGGTTCTTGATGGACTGGACCCACGTGAGTCCGGTGACATGGTAACGTCATCATAACTGGATAGATCTGTGTTCGCCACCCAACCTGTGAAGTGGACTTGTAGTAGAAAGTCAAGTGCTTCTCTGCGATCTTGAGTGAAAGAGGTGCTCTTTTAAGAAGCCATATCCGATTAGACGACCCTTTAGCTAATACTTTGTGGAGTTTCGCTGCCTCTGTCAGCGATTCAATGCTACCACAATAGCTGCGCCAGGAATCGCGTTTAGCACGTCTAATGTTTTTGTTATAGTTAGTAAGAGCGTCCCTATAGACGTCCCAACTGATTCGGTTAGATCTGGCCCTGTTGAATAGGCTTCTAACCTTCCTTCTCTGTGCAGACAGTTCCTCCAAGGAACTTTTCGCTTGACTTTTAAGGTCTTCCGAACAGAGGTGTCTTTCGAAGGATGTGATTAGCACATTTTGAAGCAGGTTGGCAGCAAGTTTTATCTCACTGATAGACTTTGGGTTGCTGATCAACAAGTCTGCGTTAAAAGGCACAGAGGCTTTGAAGAGTTTCCAATTAGTCTTTTTGGGACAGGAGTTCTGGCGGATCTCGACTTGGCCGGGGAGGTCGAACCTGATGTGCTGATGGTCCGTCAAGGTGGCTTCGTCTGTGACCCGCCAGTTGACAAGCGAACTCACAATAGAGTTGCTGACTAGGGTGAGATCCTGAACCTTTTCGCTAATAGCGTTAATAAAAGTAGGTTTTCATCCTATGTTAGCAACATCTAATTGATAACACAATAGATACTCTAAAAGGGACTCACCACGTTTATTGACTTCGCTGCTTCCCCAGATCGTGTGATACGCATTGGCATCACAGCCGATCACAAGTGGCTTATTGTTCAGGCGGCAGAAATCTACTAACAGATGAATGATATTTATTAATTAAACAAAAATAATAGCATTTGTTTTTCCAATTATGACAACAATTGCTGTGCAGTTTTTTATGTATAAATATATACATTTCGAATAGCTTCGGTAACAAGCTGATTAGAAGTCGGGCATTTTAGTTGCGCGATCTTATGGCGCTTAAGGGCGACATAAGTTCGCCGGCGGCGGAATAATGTCGTTTTTATCTTGGCGAACTTATGGCGTCCTTGAAACATAAGAATAAGCACAAAAAATAGCAAAATAATCGACATTTGAATATTTATTAATTAAACAAAAATAATAGCATTTGTTTTTCCAATTATGACAACAATTGCTGTGCAATTTCATATGTATAAATATATACATTTCGAATAGCTTCGGTAACAAGCTGATTACAAGTCGGGCATTTTAGTTGCGTTTCCGTAGCTTGTATTTTCTGTAATATGCAATCCCAACACTGATTGCAGACGTTCAGATGGTTGCAAGGTCGCAACAAAACTGATTTTGGGCTGACTAAGCACACATTACATGGATTCTGTTGGATTATTTCCGGCTCTGCCATTTGGCTGATATTCGAATCATTTGAGGAAAGAGATGATTCCGAAATACTCAGAGCCGCCATGTCCTCCAATCTGATGCCTTCGTTTTCGAGTGCAAAATTATTAAAAAGTTCTTGATTTTTGAAGCGATCATTTAAGGCAAGGGTTTGAGACAAAAATCCTTGCACATCAATTTCTTTTGCCTCCAAAAGATCCATCGCATCCATAATTTTTTGAGAACGGTCCTGTAAAAAGAAATAAGTTAGAAATATGTACTTATGGTTTTGGTTGGAACTTTAAAAAGCGTACTTACCCTTAAATAACACTTTTGGGGGGCATTTCAAAGTCCTCCATTTTGAAATAAAAGCGCGAATTCTCGGCTTTTTTCATATTCTGTATCAATAAGACATTTTACATATTTGAATAAATGTCCTTTGTGAATTTTATTCCCTAAATTTAAATTGTAGGCCTCAACAGAACTTGTCGTTCTGAGGGCTCTCTTAAAAACGGAAATGCGGTCAAGTTCTTCCTGTTTTTAGAATAAAAATGTAAGTTGTCAATCGATTTGAAGATAATATATTATGAAAAAGACAAAAATTGTTTTGAAGCCGAATCTATTTACATACAGATTTTAGCCACTGCTTTTCATAATACTTGTAAGTCAAAAAGCGTTGAAAAATATTTTTGTTAAGAACCAAAGCTTCTTTTTTTAGTATGGCGAAAGTTGATTCAAGTAAATTGGGTGGCGGCAGAGGAAGATGGAGAAACTTCATAAAAATTGTGTAGAAATTCCTGTTGCGTTTGATTTCAACTTCGAACCCACTAATTTTGTTGGCGTTTTTTTTACACGCCTGTCATAAATGAAACCAGCATGCGTAAAATTTAGTGGACGAATGCAAACTTCTAATCGCATTACGCATCGCCTTTTCATAGTCCGATATGAACGATGCTCCATCTAGATTACAAATATTACTATCAATATATGTAAATGAATGCAAGTACCAAACTTCTGTTTTCCTCGACATTAGAGCAAAGATAAAAGGTGTAATCTAAAAACATAATAAAATTAAATAAAATTAAAAATATATCAGCAAATTTAAAATAACATGTACACATTATTACCTTTTCCATATATTTGATGTAAATTATAAGGAGGTGTTTAAAAGCACCAAATGGACATCCATTGGCATCCATTAAAAAATGACGTTCACTAACTTCCATTAGTGAAATAGTTTTTGCAGAAGCGAAAATGAAAAAAAAAAAATTTAAATAAAAAATTTTTTTGCTGGATTCGCTTTAGACATACCAAACTGACTCATAATCAAATCAATATTGTATGCCACTCGTAGGTCATCAAAAGTAGTAGGCGATTTCGGCATTACTGGTTGCCTTTTCCTTTGCATCGTACGCTTGCATTGGTCATAAGCAATCTCTATTTCAGGACCTTCGGCCAAAACGTCGTTAAAAATTTTCCGCGTGTCGAAATTTTTTTCATCGGTCACTGTGCATCCTTTTTTTTATCTTGCAAACTATGCTCATTTTGTCCATTAATTGTTTTTGGATACCGTAATTATGATGTTGCACCTCACTCTTAGAAAAAACACGAATTTCATCAGAACTCAGATAAACACGCGCTTTGCAAGTTTTTTCGCGGTATGAAGAGGCTTTTTCACCACTTTTTAAGCACTTATTTTTGCAATAGATTTGCTTATCTTCCTCTGTAATTAATAATTTGGAGCCACCACGGAGTCCTTCCGCGAATTTAAATTTTATATTTTGAAAATCCATTGCGGACATGTGCGTCACTCACCGAATCCAAATCAAATGAATAAATCGAGAAGAAGCAACGCAACATAAAAAGAGTCAAGTATAACGGTTGATTTAAGTTTTCTGTCTTGTGTTGCACCGTTTCTAAACAAGGGCGTACTTATCATACGTATAATTTTTAAAGGGGCTACTTATTTTTTCAGCTTATAAGATAACATTATATGTTTAAATTTAAGCAAAACCAGTAAGAAAAGCAACAGTCGCGCAACACGCGACAGTGTGATACCCTTCGACCTAGTATGTTCCCGTGTAGTTTAATTTCTTAAATTCATACACATATGCATATGCACATGCTTTGAAATTAATCCCGACAGATGGCGCTCGTGCTACGCGCTCGCCCGCCTCCCTTGTTAGCTGACAGAAGCTTGGTTTTATGCTCATACTTTCTTAAATAACTTTTGTGTTTATTGTCCGATCGGACTGAAATTTGGAGACTACGTAAATATTTCATTAAGCTTAGTATATGTTAAGTCAGAAAGTTCTATCTTTTAAACAGCGCTTACAAATTGAGTTCAAAAATTAAATTATTGATTTGTGGGGGCGGTGGGCGTGGCACCTAACATTTGAAATAAACTTGATCTGCTTGATCCACACAGGAGTCTTCCTGCCAAATTTGGTAACTCTAGCTTTTATAATAGCTGAGATCTGTGCGTTCACACAGACGGACAGACGGACAGACAGACATGGCTCAATCGACTCGGCTTGTGATCCTGAGCAAGAATATATATACTTTATGGGGTCTCCGACGCCTCCTTCTGCCTGTTACATACATTTGCACAAAGTTAGTATACCCTTTTTTGACCATTTTCAATGGTCGAAGGGTATAAAAAAGTTTTTTTTTGCAAACATTAGACATATTCATTTTATGGCTTATAATTGGTCTGGTTTTCCGAATGTGTAGCAAGGATCCCTCTTTTGTAATTGAGTGCACGCATGTCTCACATATGCATTCCTATATATGTATGTACATTGTACATACAACACACATGCAGAACTAGCGCCGCTTGCCACGAGCAAATTTTACTATTTGCGTTAAGTATGTATATACACATACATCTATGTATATATACCATATACATACATACATACAAAAGTATGCATTTGTGAGAAATATTCCGGATTTCTGGCAAAAATGATGCAAGTTTTAACATGTAGAATAGGCCAATTATTAGCTATTAGAAATGTATGTATATATTTATTATAACCGTAACGGTTATAATTTTTATTAAAAAAATTTAAAAATAAGAGTTATAAACTAATTTTTTAATTTAAAAATCATTTTTAATTATATTTGATTTTTAAAAATAAAAATCAATTTATAACTTTTATATTTGATTTTTAAAATAAAAATCAAAAGTAAGAGTTATGAATTGATTTTTATTATAAAAAATCAGAAATAAAAAATCAAATTGAAATTGCTCACGAACCGAGAGTCCTAGATCATATATTGGTAAATATATACGAAAAGCTCGTTTTATGAGCAATTTCAATTTGATTTTATTTCTGATTTTTATAATAAAAATCAATTCATAACTCTTACTTTTTGATTTTTATTTTAAAAATCAAATATAAAAGTTATAAACTGATTTTTATTTTTAAAAATCAAATATAAAAATTGAAAAATGATTTTTAAATTAAAAATTGGAAAAAAAAAGTTTTCGCGGTTTTTGTGTTCGCCGATAAAAACTAGCACGGTAGGATTTTTCCCACATTTTTCAGAGATCTTTAAGAGCTTTGATTTTTTTAATCTCATAATTATTATTTACGGTCCCTGATATTTATACATAAAAAATTTTTGTTTAATTAATAAATATTAAAATGTTGATTATTTTGATCTTTTTATGTGCTTATTCTAATGTTTCGTAAATTAATTCAGTATCTTATATTACGTGAGCTATTTTAGAACCGACATTAAATTGAAAATGAAAATTAATTTTCAAACGGCATAAGTTCGCGCGATCTTATGACGTTTAAGGGCGACATAATTTCGCTGGCGGCGGAATAATGTCGTTTTTATCTTGGCGAACTTATGGCGTCCTTAAGCGTCATAAGATCGCGCGATATTATGACGTTTCGGCGCGGCGGAATTATGGCGGCGGACTTATGTCGTTACCCCGAATAAACTGTGTGTCCCCATGCAGAACAAATGAAGGCACTCCACATTATAGTAAATATATAAAGGAATTATAATAAATATATATAAGAATTATAGTAAATACATATATATAAATTATTTACTTTTTTGTATTTCTATTTATACTTTTAATTATATTTATTTAAGAACTAAACTTACAATTATAAGCCAAACCTATAAGCTAAACTGACTGGTGAATAAACTGGGTGTGCGACTAATGAAGACATTCCACATTATAGTAAATATATATAAAATTTATAGTAAATATATATAAGAATTATGGTAAATATATTAGTGAGTTATAGTAAATATATAGAATTATTCACTAATTTTAATTGTATTTCTTTTTTGAATTTTATTTATTTAAGAATACTGAAATTATAATTATAAGCCAAACCTATAAGCTATACTCACTGGTGAATAAACTGTGTGTCCGACTAATGAAGACATTCCACATTGATGGCCCGCCGAAGCATTCGAATATATTAGAAAGAGAAAACAATATCTCTAACCGGTCTAACACTCCTCTTTTTGTTTTTCTGTGATGATGCTTGTATGTGTAAGTGTGTACATGTCTCTCTCTGTGTGTGTTTCTGTATCTGTGCGTTGTTTGCTGTGTGAATCGTTATGTTGATGTGTCACTAAAACAAACAGAAATTAAAACAAATTCAATTTGGTTAAAGGCTAAATGTATTGTATAAAATATAAAATAATTGTTTGTTACATTTGAATTTAGTATTACGAAGGCATTCATATATAAAATTCATATAAAGTTACTCCAACCATATAAGTTAACCTTAATAAACCTGTTATCGGGAGAGATCAAACGTAACGCTGACCCCTCCCTTAAAGACCAAGAGCATATATTCTTTCATCATAATTATTTATTTTCGTGTAGGTGTGTGTACACATTCCAATGTGTTTGTGTGATAACGAGTTTTCAATACATCGCTAATCGAACTACGTTAAAGGCAAAAACAGGTTAAAAAGGAGGAGTTTCAACAAACAAAATGGACACCTGGGTACAATTCACCTACTCAATTTAGGGCATATCTCTTTGGCTAATGGCTTGGCATTGAACGATTGTACCCAATTGCTCGACTTCAGATTGTACCCTATTAAAAGTTCAAGAGAAAAGAGAATTTTTTTCATTAACCCCCAAAATTAATATTTTATATAAACTACGTCTTGATATTATTCAACTAATTTTATTTTCTTTAATTTTTTTAACTTTAATTTTTATTTTGTATTTATTTATTTATATATTTATATTTTATTAATATATTTCATCCTTTAGCTATACTCGTAGGCTCGTATATTTGGCTATCATTTTATTTAAGACATTTCAAAGATTATTATACAGTTGCGGAGTACGGTATATACAAGTATATATTCTGTTTCAGCATCAACAGATGGTACATCCACCTTTTTTGTACCCGCTAACATCAATACATCTTAATTATTTCTTAAATAACTTTTATGTTAATTATCCGATTGCAACAAAAGAACAAATATAATGTTTACCGAAATTGAACTTTCTAGCATTTAAATTACGCTTGTAACTTGGTTTTTATCCATTTACGGGGGCGTAAGTGGGCTTGGTAATAATAAGACATATTGATACCAAATTTGGTAGCTCTAGCTGGTATAGGCTCTGAGATCTAGGTTGTCATACGGACGGACAGACAGACTAACAGACATGGCTATATCGACTTGGCTGTTGATGTTAATTTAGAATATATATATTAAAGTTTGTGGGGTCTGCCACGCCTACTTCTGCTTGTTACATACATTATCGGTTGGCACAAAGGTTTTATACCCTTCTACCACTAAGCATCGAACATATAGAGTACTCAAACAGCGGAATTTACTCATACGGATGCTATGCTGAGACTGGTACCCCAGAACACGAAGTGTTTCATGAGTGAGCGATCGGCTCTCTTCGCACATCGGCAGAGAGAGAAGCGCACATCGGCATTAAGTCAGTCGCACAACGACAGCGGAACGATGAGCACGGGTATATTTCTTTGCTCTAGCCATCGTTTCCATGTGTGCGTGTATGCATGCACGGCCCGCGTATGAATGTATGCGGTGCTTGTGAAGTTTGGCAATAGGCAAATGCTTCGGCCACCGCGCTGGCAGCCTGAAGTCAATTTTGTGTTTCGGCGTCGAGAGCCTAGAGACAGACACATTGGCCAAAATTGGTTATCTTGCAGCGAAAATATTAAAACTTTTGAAAACATGTGGCTTTTTCTATGAGGATAATTTTATTTAGTAATTATATATTTATGTATTCCGAATTTTTTATTTTAATTCATAAATTTTGTTAATATTGGTAAACTCATATACAAAAAAAATTATAATTGTCACAACTTTTTTTTTGTTATTATAATTATGCTCTACAAAATATAATATAATTATGAATTTTCAATCCATCTTCTCAAAAATTAAACATAAATACACATGTTTTCTGATGCTAAAATTATTGCCGCCAAATAACCATTTTGGATCACTGTAATTCGGTCTCTTAGCTCTTAATGATAAAGACAAAAACAAACACACAGTTGATTTCACGCTGGCCAGGCCCGTAGCTAAAAGTGCGCAGGGTGTGCGGTACAGAAGGGCTCTCAACAGTCAGGGGCTCACTGTTACCAAACATAAAAATGTTATTAATGGGGATATATTTGTACAATTTAATTCCTTTGGTAATCACAAATACATTTATTAATTAAGATCATTTAAGTAGGAGTCCCTGATAAGTATTGCATAGGGGCCCGTAAAACCCTCACTACGGCCCTGTGCCTCAGTCTCTAGGCTCTCTACGCCGAAACACAAAATTGACTTCAGGCTGCCAGCGCGCTGGCCGAAGCATTTGCCTATTGCCAAACTTCACAAGCACCGCATACATTCATACGCGGGCCGTGCATGCATACACGCACACATGGAAACGATGGCTAGAGCAAAGAAATATACCCGTGCTCATCGTTCCGCTGTCGTTGTGCGACTGACTTAATGCCGATGTGCGCTTCTCTCTCTGCCGATGTGCGAAGAGAGCCGATCGCTCACTCATGAAACACTTCGTGTTCTGGGGTACCAGTCTCAGCATAGCATCCGTATGAGTAAATTCCGCTGTTTGAGTACTCTATATGTTCGATGCTTAGTGCTTCTACTCTATGGGTAGCGCGAGCAACAGTTGAGCGGCAAGTGAGATACGTTACTTGATGTACTTCAGGTAATTGCATTGCACAGTGGGAAAAAACTCGTTTTTTGCGGCATCAACTCTACCTTTAAAGCTAGAAACTCTGAATTTTTGTGGTGTATTACTAACAATAAATCTGAATTTCGGTTTTTTTTGTTATATATATCTCCTTTATAATTACGAAGATAAAATAAAAACTTTAGTTATATATAAGTTATTCAGTGTGAGTTTATAATTAAAAAAAAGTGTTTTTAAAGATTTTTCTGTCATCAGCACCTGAAATATCTGTAATAAAAATGTTAATTACATGTATGTTCGTTTTATGTATATATATTAATTTACTTATTATAATGTTAAATCGTCAATAGTTTCTTCTTCCAGTTCTATGGTCCCTAATCCAAAAATTTCCATGTCATAATCTTCGTCTTCTGCATTATTATTAACAATAAAAGAATTTGAAGTGGCGATATCTGGAGCTTCCAAAAGCGCTATGACTTCACTTGGCAGATTAGTTTTATTTTTTTTCTTTTATTTAAGTTCAGAGTGGACAGCAAAGGATCAGAAGAATCCATTGACCTGTTGAATACGTCGGTCATAGTGTCCAGCCTGCTACATTTTCGCGAGTGCGATCGTATATCTTGCTTATATATTTTGTTTCGCGCTTCAGACGCATGTTCTCCTAGAACTCCAACAGGAAGAATGCTATATTCAATAATCTGGTAACCATGGACCAACACTTTGTGCACGGTTGGCGTCATTGGGTACCAAAAATATCTTTTAATATATAGACTAAATGTCTCGGCGCACAAAGCTTTAAATTTTTCCGGATTGATTTTGTATTCGCAAGAAATTGCGATTAATATTGTCTGGAACTTTTTTAAAATATTGATGTCGAAATCTAAAATATCTGACAGTACATGAATATTTGAGAACGCCCTCCTCGCGGTGTTACCATCGTTGCTGTTCCCACTTCCATTTTGCTTCGGTTTGTCCACGACCAAACCCATTTCAGCCCATAACCTTCGTTGAATATAATCTTTTCTCAATGATACCTCCACTTTATCAGCTTCTTTGACCCGCCAAACCTCTTTCTCTGCTCTATAAGATATTTTAAGAATAAATTCCAGAAATCTTATCCAAGCGTGCAGAGGGCTTATTCCATATTGCAGATTAATTGGATTAATTTGGAAGTCAATTGAAAAAAATTGGTTGTATTTAAAAATTGATTCGGCTTTGCACTGCAAAGTGGGCATAATTGACATGATTTTGTGCCAGTCAAAATATTTAAAACTTTACCATCAATTAACGTCATTAACGGAACATATTGCACTTTAACCGTTTGTTCACCACACAAATAAGTGTGTTCTTTAAGGTTTTCTATTTGAAAGTCTATGTTTTGTTTCTCGTTTAGAATATGATCTTTCGTCTCTTTAGCGAATTCCATTTTTAATGGACGGCAGAATCTTATCGATTGTGGTGACTGATTAGCCCATATAATTTTTTCTTGCCGATCTACTATTTTTAGCGGAATTATTGTTGTAACAAAGAGAGAGTGTTGTGTTACAACAGGCTCACCCGAATCCATGCGTTGCTTATATACACTTTGCCCTGTTGAACCATCAAACCCATAGCTGACAATTAATTTGCAAGAAATTGTTTTATAATTTGTAATAACCTCTTTTTTGCATTTCAAATATTCGATCTGCTGTATGGTTCAATAAATTTTGTAAGCTTACTTCTGCTTTAGTATCAGAGTAAGTTATGTCTTTTGGCCTGCATTGCAATTTTCGCTCGCTGACTTCTGCATATGATGGAAAAATGTCACATCCGTGATTTTTCGTCAGGGCTTTAATGTTTGCGTATTGCTGTTTTGATAATGAGTTTTCAATTAAAAATGCCAATGCCTCATTTGGACTTATTGGCAATAAATCTGGTTCGTCCAGTTTTTTACGAAAACTACTTATAAATTCTCTGTTCAAGGCTTTCTTAAGAAAATGTGCCAAATCATTCTGTTTTCCTTTTTTGGCAGACAGAGACGCAGCATGTAAAAAAAGAGGCATCGAAAAATTATGTTTTGAAGCCAGGTCAGAAGCTAATTTACGCTTTAGACGAGGTCCTGCATTGATATAATCAATCTTTTCCGACCTGGCTTATGACATTTTGTTGCAGGAACCTTTATTTCAATGATCATATCAGATGCAAGCCATTGTGAATGCTTTATCTTGAAACGGTCTAATATTCTATTGCATTTTGGTAATTGTTTTTTAATAAAACCAAGAAACTGCCGTATTTTTTTCTTGAACTAAAATAACCTGTTTTTTCGTAAGATTATTTTTATTTATGTTTCCAAAAATAAAATTGTCAAGAACCTTTTTTCCCCGATTGTTGTTTCTCCAAAATTCGAACAACATTGAATGAGAAAATTTGTGCACAGCTGCAACATGTTTTTTTCGGAAAAAGGAGCAAAAATGAGCAAAAAAAGGATGTATAGCGATTAACATTATTTTAATTAACAACTCTACATTTTTAACTTTTGTCTCAATTCGACTCAACTAAAGTTCCAGCCACTACAATTCACAAATACTTTACTTAGTTAATGTCTACAAACACATCAACAACACATAGCACTATTGGACAATAAAGCACATTTACCACGGACTTTATGTTAATAATTTACAATACTGACCTTGATTGTTATTTTCCATTTTGTAATAAATTTTTTTTTGGTACCGCTTGTCAGAAAATCGCTTTCAAAATAATACGAGATTTTCAAACACTAGTTTACAGTAAAAACTTACATCGGTTTAATCAACTTTTATCGAAAATAACTCTGTTGCTGAAGGCGGTAAAAATATAAAAAAATTTTTTTGAGTAGCTTAAAATGTCGTTTAATTTATAAAATTTTTTTTTTTTAAATTTAAAACAACTTTAAAATTGTAAAAATGCCAAAAAAATCGAATTTTTTCCCAGAGTGCATTGGTTGGGACTAAGGAGTTTACCAGTGGCACATTCTTTATCTTCTTCAAACCCAGCCTCCTGCACCAGTCGCTCAAATGTAATCTTAAGTCCTAGTCGGAGCATGTCACAAAGGACCTCTTTAAGTTTAGCCCGGGTTATGTTTATTATGTGGTCAGCATAACCTTGACATTGTATTCCCCTTTGAAGTAGATCGTTAACAAATATGCTGCATAGTTATCTGAAAATGTTTCGAAAGTTCTCTAAAATACTCCTTCACGGCATTGATAATCTTCTTCTTTGTTAATAAGCGAAAAGATATATGGCCTTCGCCATGCGGAAGGTTCTATACTCTTGCAGGTTCTTATTTGCTCCGATTGTTCCGATAATATGTTAATTATAATTAATGGTGCAGTTTTCATTGACAGCATATCCATTTGCTGGTAACATAACTTATACAAAAACTGCAACTTAATATGAAAATCTGTATTTTTAACTGTTCCTATGAAAGCTACGACTGGTGCAGAAGGCTAGCTTTGCACAAAATAAAGAAAGTGCCACTGGTAAATTAAATTAAATAACCAGGGAAATTATCTAAAGTACCCGAAGTGACCTTTGACAGTAGACAGTAATCTGTACATTCATTTAATTTTTAATAAATTATTGATTGATTAATGTCTAATTCGGAATGACACTGCAACTGCCCCCTAGCAGGAGTACAATAGATAGATTAACAAATAATAATAATAGTAAATGTATGCTCGGAATTGAGAAGAGGGGCATCTATCATCTGACTACCTTATAAAGAGTGATTCTGTAAGAGCTATAGGAAAGTTTTTCAAAAAAAACACATAAAATTGAATTGGCATACCGGTTTTTATATTTTTACATCATTTAGCACCAACCAACTAGTTATACATATAATACAAATACAGAGTGGACTTTACATGTCCATTAAATTTTTGACTAATTGTTCCAGTCCTCCGGATTAACAAGGTGGGAATAGTATACAAAGGTTTCTGTATAACATTGATTGGTAGCGATAACTTACTTTATTTATTTCGGTTGATTGTTCCTATGGCAGCCAGGTTATAGTGTACGTAGCGATCGAAAGCAAAGGATTTAACGATGATTAAAAGGATATCGATAAATTCAATAGATTAATAATATCTATTGAAAGTGATGTGTGATTTGCGAATTAAGAGGGTTGCAGATTTCCAGATACGTGTAACGACTACACACAAATGATTATCCGACTAGTTTATTATCCAGAATATTTCACAAAATGTATTATAAATTGTTATTATATTTTTCAACTTAAGTAGAAACAACCAAAACAACGAACGCATAAATTTTAATATTTAAAATGCTTAATTCTTCTTGTCAGCTTACTTCTCGACTTCAGGGTACTCAAATTTAACACCTGGTTTACATGTGAAAATGGGGCAACAGTATGGAAAGGGTGCCGTTTTGTTGGTCCTCTCAGTATCCAATTTACATTTGTCGTTGGCCAAGGATAGTGGCAGCGGTCCACAGTCTTCAACCAGCTCCAGGAGTCTAAATTATATTTGAATTATTTAAACATTTAGTAAATGAATGATTTGATTTAAAGTTAGCTTCATACTTAGTTGAATTATCCTCGTTCTTCACACAAGTTGAGCGGCCGCAGAATGGTGTCAATTCCCACGTCTTTCCTGGCTCTACAGTAGCACATCGAGTCGAAGCGAAACACATGCCTGGAAAGTCTGATTCAAAATATGCGACGATTAAGTAATGTTATCTTTAAGTTAAAAGATGTTAATGATGTACTTTTCCTGCGAGCATTGATGTACGAATGTTTGTACATCAAATGTTCAACAGGCAGCAAAGTATTATGAATTATCTACGTATTCTCCAAATTGCAATCCGATCGGACAATAATCACAGAAGTTATTTAAGAAAGTATGAGCATAAAACCAGATGCTTCTGTCAGCTAACAAGAGAGGCGGGTGAGCGCGAGCGCCATCTGTTGGGAATAATTGTAAAGCATGTGCATATGCATATGTGTATGAATTTAACAAATTAAACTACACGGGAACATAGGTCGAAGGGTATCCCATTGTCGCGTGCTGCGCGACTGTTGCTTTTCTTACTGGTTATACCATTGAAAATGGTGAAAAAAAGGGTATACTAACTTTATGCAAATGTATGTAACAGGCAGAAGGAGGCGTGGCAGACCCACAAAGTATATATATTCTTGCTCAGGATCACTAGCCGAGTCTGTCTGGATGTCCGGATGACCAAATGAACACACAGTTCTCAGCTATTATAAGAACTAGAGACATCAAATTTGGCATGAAGGTTTCTGTGTACCATGCAAATGTTGGGTGCCACGCCCACCATCCTCGCAAATCAATACTTTAATTTTTGAACTCAATTTATAAGCGCTGTATAAAAGATATAACTTTCTGAATTTAACATATACTAAACTGA
Organism: Zaprionus nigranus; assembly: GCA_018903425.1. Taxonomy (NCBI): domain Eukaryota; kingdom Metazoa; phylum Arthropoda; class Insecta; order Diptera; family Drosophilidae; genus Zaprionus; species Zaprionus nigranus. The sequence goes on along the minus strand of JAEIGD010000089.1, from coordinate 185,240 downwards.
ATACCACGTATTCTCCGCAAAGCGCAAGCGCCATCGTCGAAAATAATTTCAAAGCATGTGCATATGTACATATATTTCTACATACATAGGAACATAGGTCGAAGGGTATCCCACTGTCGCGTGCTGCGCGACTGTTGCTTTTCTTACTGGTTTTTAGATGTGTTTTTGCCTGTTGATACGCCTCTCTCTCTTCCCGTCAAAAACCCTTTTGATGACGCGGCCTTCGTGCAAAGTGCTGTTGAACTCAGCTGCTTTCAAAGCAACTCAAGCGAATCGCGCTGTTAAACAGGCTTTCGATTTCAATTACGCGCAACTAGTACAGACAATTGTTTCATGAAACTGTCATCAGTATTCCCCTGCCCTTCACCCGCTTGTCAGTCAGTGTCTTTCCTTGTCTACAGACGCGACTTTAGTGTAAGCAGCAGCCATCTCCCTCTCCCTCCCTATTAAGCCAAGTGACGAATTGTTTAAGAACACATACACACACACTTAATGACAGCCCTGACTTACCTCTAAGAACATCAGCGGGAATTAAACGTTTGTAAATTTTGATTTCACCATCGCCCTTTGTCTCTTCTGTTTCTGAACTTTCTGCTGCCCACCCTATGAAAGGGGTCAACATGATGCTGATCGCAAAAAGAGCTAAAGTCAAATTGAGCTCATGCATTTCTTTTCGGTTCTTTGGAGTTTTCTATGTATGTATGTATGTATGTACAGACAGATTTATATGTAGATCGACAATTCCAAACGCTGACCAGAAACAAAAAACAAGTCTACTTCAAGCGAAAGTCAACTTTAAATTGTAACAACCGGACCCCGTTACCACTATTTATAGGCTAAATTGGGTCCACAAATGTATGCATATGCGATAATATGGTATTGCATGAATGCATTGAAAACGGTAAATGAATGATTTATTATACCCTTCGACCATTGAAAATGGTCAAAAAGGGTATACTAACTTTGTGCAAATGTATGTAACAGGCAGAAGGAGGCGTCGGAGACCCCTTAAAGTATATATATTCTTGCTCAGGATCACAAGCCGAGTCGATTGAGCCATGTCTGTCTGTCTGTCCGTCTGTCCGTCTGTATGAACGCACAGATCTCAGCCTTTATAAAAAGCTAGTTACCAAATTTGGCAGGAAGACTCCTGTGTGGATCAAGCAGATCAAGTTTATTTCAAATGTTAGGTGCCACGCCCACCGCCCACAAATCAATAATTTAATTTTGAACTCAATTTGTAAGCGCTGTTTAAAAGATAGAACTTTCTGACTTAACATATACTAAGCTTAATGAAATATCTACGTAGTCTTCAAATTTCAGTCCGATCGGACAATAAACACAAAAGTTATTTAAGAAAGTATGAGCATAAAACCAAGTGCTTCTGTCAGCTAACAAGGGAGGCGGGCAAGCGCGTAGCATGAGCGCCATCTGTCGGGATTAATTTTAAAGCATGTGCATATGTATATGTGTATGAATTTAAGAAATTAAACTACACGGGAACATACTAGGTCGAAGGGTATCCCACTGTCGCGTGTTGCGCGACTGTTGCTTTTCTTACTGGTTTATTTATTGCTGGTTTAATAAATAAACCAGTAAGAAAAGCAACAGTCGCGCAACACGCGACAGTGGGATACCCTTCGACCTATGTTCCCGTGTAGTTTAATTTGTAAAATTCATACACATATGCATATGCACATACTTTGAAATTAATCCCGACAGATGGCGCTTTCCGCTCGCCCGCCTCCATTGTTAACTGACAGAAGCACTTGGTTTTACGCTCATACTTTCTTAAATAACTTCTGTGATTATTTGAAATTTGAAGACTACGTAGATATTTCATTAAGCTTAGTATATGTTAAGTCAGAAAGTTCTATCTTTTAAACAGCGCTACAAATTGAGTTCAAAAAATTAAATTATTGATTTGTGGGGGCGGTGGGCGTGGCACCTAACATTTGAAATAAACTTGATCTGCTTATAGTACACAGGAGTGTTCCTGCCAAATTTGGTAACTGTAGCTTTTATAATAACCGAGATCTGTGCGTTCACACAGACAGACGGTCACACAGACAGACAGACAGATATGGCTCGATCGACTCGGCTTGTGATCCTGAGCAAGAATATATATACTTTATGGGGTCTCCCACGCCTCCTTCTGCCTGTTACATACATTTGCACAAAGTTAGTATACCCTTTTTTGACCATTTTCAATGGTCGAAGGGTATAAAAATGAGTACAGTATTTGTACAGACAGTAAACACTTGTATAGTAATATCAAGTACAAATTGAATGTATTCATGCAACTCTCTATGCCATAAACCATGTTGGTGGTAGCCTCTCTACTGCGTCAAAGTCGATCTTTACACAAATGTACATTACCTTAACATGTGCATTTGAGTAAAGAGTTACTGGACTGTCTGTACATATGTACATGTATGTACATACATACATATATATATATATATATACAGACATACTACATAATGTTATACTACATAATACATTGCGAAAATCTATGCAACAAAGCAAGAAACTAGTTAACAACAAATAATATGGGTTTTAGTACAACCACTAAGCAATGATTGTGTTCAGTGCTTAGTGGTACAACTTATAAATAATATTTAAAAAATATATGTACGAAAATTTAAAATATTTTAGTGCGGTATACAAATAAAAGTTAAGGAAAAAAACTGACCTGGAAACAATGATATTAAAAATACTAACAATACATTTCATAGGATATGAATAATATTGTTCACAAATTACGTAAAATATTAGTTGTTCTGAATTTTCAATTAATTTTTGGAATTTGATCTAGAATGTGACAACTCGCGTTCAAATTGATATTGATATTTATGTTTTATATAATAAATAATAATTGTTATTGCTCTATTAAGCCGCGAAATTCAATGTTTCATTTTTTGGTATCGATATTTTTCATTTCAATAGCAAACTGTAAAACAGAGTGAGACCATAGTCATGCAACAAAATAATGCTGATTTTATTTTAGAAACCTGGTTACACTGGTAATTGCAGCTGAAACCACGATGTGTAGTCGTTGAAACTTTGTATGGGAAATCGGGACCTATTGGAGGCTATATCTCCTAGACTAGGCCGAAAAAATACAAATTATTACTTATTATTTTCGTCTTATTTCGTCGAGATCTTTAAGAATGAAATAAGAACCAAACTGCAATCTCAGTCCAAATTATGAAGGCAACTCTAAAAAAAACAAATAGACAAAATGTATCGATATGGGGAATGCAAATCATCGATAACTAAAGAACTACAATCGTTCCACGTCAATTTTACAGATAAATTTTGCGTGAAAATCGCTTGTTATTCTAAGAAGTTTCCATAAATACTTAATTTTTTGATAAGAACAAAGGAAAAATGGGCCTGACAATATCCAGTTTATTAACACGTTTATTTGGCAAAAAACAAATGCGCATTTTAATGGGTACGTTTTGCCGTCAAGTTATAAGCCGTAGCCGCAGTGTAGCACTCGCCACGAAAATGCGTAATGACAAAATCTACTTGCCTTTAAATTTGGCATAGCCACGCAGCTGTGGTTGACACATCAAAGTGTTCAACTTAATTAAGTTTTAAAATGTAATAATAAATATTTAATTGTTATTGTTATTGTTTGTGCAGTTGGCCTCGACGCTGCCGGAAAGACAACCATATTGTACAAACTGAAACTAGGGGAAATTGTGACGACAATCCCTACCATTGGCTTCAATGTGGAGACTGTGGAATATAAAAACATATGTTTTACCGTATGGGATGTTGGCGGCCAGGACAAGATTCGGCCACTGTGGCGTCATTATTTTCAGAATACACAAGGTCTTATATTTGTAGTCGATTCGAATGATCGTGACCGCATTAACGAAGCTGAAAAGGAGCTTCAAAATATGGTAGTATCTGTATAACTTGTCATACGTGTCCTATAATCTAGACTTTGTTTTGCTAACAGCTTCAAGAAGATGAGTTAAGGGACGCAGTCCTTCTTGTATTTGCAAACAAACAGGACCTTCCCAATGCCATGAGTGGTGCCGAGTTGACTGACAAATTGCATCTGAATCAACTAAGGAATCGTCATGTATGTGTTGTGCATTTTCTGTATAAGACAAGTGTATAATCAAATTCTTTTTTTTAGTGGTTCATTCAATCGACATGTGCAACTCAGGGCCATGGGTTATATGAGGGACTCGACTGGCTCTCAGCTGAATTAGCCAAAAAATGATGATAAATACAACTAAAGCAAACTGCAATAATTTCCAAACCGAAAGCTAGAAATATGTTTTATCATACAATTAAAAAACAATTGATTAGATTCTAAATAAATATATATGTATGTGTATAAGTATTAAGAGTAACGAACGTCTTTACATTTTTATCTTAGGAGAAAGTTAAATATTTATTATTTTATTCAAAACGATAAATACAACTAAAGCAAACTGCAATAATTTCCAAACCGAAAGCTAGAAATATGTTTTATCATACAATTAAAAAACAATTGATTAGATTCTTAATAAACATATATGTATGTGTATAAGTATTAAGAGTAACGAACGTCTTTACATTTTTATCTTAGGAGAAAGTTAAATATTTATTATTTTATTCAAAACGAAGGTATGTATGTATATATTATTAGAGTATGTATGGAAGTGGATATTTAGATGATATACACAGTTGTCCAATGCGACCGTCTTAAACCCACAGGCACCACTGTAAATTCAAACACTAAACCAGTGGTGCCCACCCACACAGTAACACATTTTTGTGGAACAAGCAAGCACATTGTTTACTACGTGTTCTTGCTTTGCACTGAACGAATAGATAAAACACAGTCCGAATAGAACTGCCGAACTCACACGAATGTGTTTGCATTCGTATGTGTGTCGGCATCGAAGTTACAAGGTACACCGACTACGCCCGCTTTTTTTCATTTATTCATATGCTATAGCTTTCATAGGAACAATTAATTTTTAATATGGATTGAGCTATTAAAACTGCCACTAAATAATGTATTTTATTCAATTATTCATCATTATATACACAACTGGTATTGGACTGATAGGGAGGAGATAAGAAGCTTTAGGTCTGTAATAAAGGGTGATTTTTTAGCAATTATCTTTTTGCAACAGTGGTTTAAACATTGACGCAAGTTTCGTGTTTTGCACCAGTGGCAAACATCTTCAGTTTGCTCTAAAATTTAACTATCGTTTTACAAACGAACAAAGCGCTCTATATATATTTTACTATTTTATAGCCTTCGACCATTGAAAATGGTCAAAAAAGGGTATACTAACTTTGTGCAAATGTATGTAACAGACAGAAGGAGGCGTGGGAGACCCCATAAAGTATGTATATTCTTACTCAGGATCACAAGCCAAGTCGATTGAGCCATGTCTGTCTGTCTGTCTGTCCATCTGTTCGTCTGTCCGTCTGTCTGTGTGAACGCACAGATCTCAGCTATTATAACAGCTAGAGTTACCAAATTTGGCGGAAGACTCCTGTGTACTATAAACAGATCAAGTTTATTTCAAATGTTAGCTGCCACGCCCACCGCCCCCACAAATCAATAATTTAATTTTTTGAACTCAATTTGTGAGCGCTGTATAAGAGATACGAAGTCTCCAAATTACTTGGCTTAAATTTAATCTTAAATTGGCTTGACTTGCATAACATGTGGTTTCAACAAGACAGTGCCGCATGCCACATGCCACGATGCACGGAAGTAACAATGGACTTTGAGAGTGAGAGGTGAACATTTTTTTTCACGTTCGACACCTAGATCGTGCGATTTAACGTGTTTAGACTATTTTGTGGGGCTATGTTAAATCGAATGTCTATAGAGACAAGCACGCTTCAATTGACACATTGGAGGTCAACATTGAAGCATTTATTCGTGAGATAGTAACTTGCCGAAATGTTGGAAAGAGTATGCCAAAATGGGACTAAACGGATGGAGCATTTGAGGCGCAGTCACGCTCAACATTTGCATGAAATAATCTTCAAACATTCAATTATATGCACCGTACTATCGATTTAAATAAAGATTTCATTCATTTCTCTCAATTTGATGTGTCTTTCCTATAGCTCTTAAAAAATCAGCCTTTAGAATGGTCAACACGATTTGGATTTTATTTATAATTGACAAAATTGAATTACACATACAATAATATACAATCGAAAACAATTAAAAAATGGAAACAACTAAGATAAATGTACAAAGCGTATGTTGCTTATCAGCAAAACAAAACAATAATAATTATATATTTATAATACGTAAAACGATGATAAAACGAATAACGATCTGGACTACAAAAAGGTGTTAATGTTATCAAATAAAGAGGTGTCATACGCTAGTTTGTGAGCATGTCTCGACAATTTCTTTATATTAAATAAGTATACGTACAAGAATAATAAAACTGGACTGCATCAGTATTGTTAATACCACATACACACACGCACACACACATTGCACATGGTGAGCAAAAACATTTAGCAATCTATATAACTGATTGATTTAACTGACTGATTTATCTATTAATACTTTATACACATCATTTAAGCGATTATCTTTAGCTATTGAATATTCATTGCATTCATTTCAATATCTTGCGCTTTGTCTTTGAACTTGCGGTACGTTCTGCTTTCGTTCCCTCAAGACAATTCTCAAAGATGATCAATATCCAATGCATCTGCCGATACATACATGGGATCTGTGTGTACAGACTCGTCCACAAGCGGTGATATTGAATCATTTATCATGGAACCCGACAAGTCCACTGAATTCTGATGATCATCATCCACCACACCTCCTCCCACGCTGCCATGTGAACGTTGTGATGAGCAAAAGCAATGGATCACCTAGCATACTAAATGCGATGTGTTCATTTTCTCTGTGCGGATGATGATGTTGCACCAGCTGATGCAGCTGCTGTTGTCGTTGTTGTTGTTGATGATGATGATGATGGAATTGCTTGCTTGAGTTGTTGTTATCGACTCTATCGATCTCATCATTTTCATAAATCACAGATGCATCCGATCGCGGCGAATGTGGTGCTGAGGACAACAAGTGGCTGCTGTGCGAGGATAGCATTGGATCGCCACCCTGCACTGGATGCTTACAATCCTCCATTAGCTCATCAATTTGATTAAGCGCCATTCCTGAGAACTGCACAAAAAGCATATGTTAACTTCAACAGTGTATATAAAAGACTAGACTATATTTCTGAATGAATGCACTCCTTTTTATTGAGTATGAGCACTAAGCAATGAACACATAGAGACGTCAAACAGCCCTGACGCAGTTTGAGAGTGATTTTGCGGACCTAGTACCCCAGAGAAGAAGAAGAACAGAAGCAGAATTCGGCTGAACGCCCGACCGGGGTACTACGCTGTTCGGCTCTCAGTACAAACAGCAACAAAACTGCTTCAGTCGCACAACGACAGCTGAACGATAAGCATGCGCGTACTTCTTTGCGCTGTGCGATCGTTTCCATGTGTGCGTGTATGCATGCACGGCCTGAGTATGAATGTATGCGTTGGTTGTGAAGTTTGACTAATGCTAATGCTCGAAAAATACATTTTAATCATTTCCATTTCCGGGCATTTTTAGACCATGTAGTATAACTCTTTCTTGCTCGTTTTGCCCACTTGAAGTGACGCATTTCATAGTAATAGTAATAGTGTGCAACCAAGTTTCCGCTGTTTGTCAGTAGATGGCTCTAGAAGTTAGTGATGATTGCTTTTCAGTTAACCAAAACACCAAGCTGAGACATACAGTAAGCAAACCATTTTAATAAATAAATGATTTTGATGTTGTATTATATATTTCTGGTTGTGCGGAAATGTCTAGTTTAAAGCCAAATAATTTTCATTAGCGGGAAGTGAAGTGCCAGTGGCATAAAAGGAAGAGTTTTCTTCGTCGATAAAAAATGGATTCATTGCAGCAACCCAAAGTGTATAAAATCTTGGGGACTATCTGATCATGCTTCTACGACGTCGGCTTGGCTTCATATTCACGCTGCGAAGGATATGCTGTGTATTTGGTGCAACCAGATTGGTCTTTTCTTACTGTGAGCTGTTGAAACCATCACTGCGGGAACAGTATCGAACTCAATTTATGCGATTGAGCCAAGCACTGTTGAAAAACAGGTCATGAAAAATCTCGTATTCACGTTGCGAAGGCTGTTTCAATCTAATTGAGAACGCACTAATGGGATCAGCAGTTCCATGATGTATGCAGACATTGAAAAATGTCTAGATTCGAGGATAAGCTCAAAAGACGAACACTTTTAGCCTCAAGGTATTCGAGCTCTACCAGAAAGATGGCAAAAAGTTGTGTCTAGCGATGGCAAATACTATGAATAATCCATTTGTAATAGTTCTTTAAAGTTGCATTTTCATCAACAAAAATAGCGAGAACTTAGTTGCGGACCTAATAATTAGTGGAAACATTCATTCATTGTTTCGTGTACTCATCTCAAAAATCAATAATTTAAAACGTGTACTCTTTCGTTTGAAGTATTGTATAGTTAGAAATGAGTATTGTAAAAATGGAGTAAAGTATGTACAGAGTATTTTCGTCCTGTAAATGAATTCATTCACACAGAAGAGTGTAGCGATAATATATATAGTTACATATCCACTACACGTATATCGGACTTACACAAAAGTCCCTACACTACACCACACGCACACATACAATTGTAAACATTTGTACTTAAAAGAACAAAAGCCATTTGGTTGCCCTTCTCAAAAGTCAACTTCCCACGCGTAGCAAGTCACCCCACTCGTAAGTTGAGCTTTCAACTCATAAACATCCAAAAGTCCGAATCCCACAGTCTCCCCCAATTTGAATTCGATCACCATTGGCGATAGCCGCCACTTGCAATAACAAATACATCCGTGTCCACTGTCTCCCCCAATTTGAATTGGCGACAATCGCCACCTGCAATAACAAACACATCAGTGCGCGCCATCCATCACGCACTTGTCTCAGGAGGATCTTATTACCCCCTTTATTATCGCTCCCCTATTTTTCGGAGAGTCTCTCTTAACAAGAGAACACAATCGTTAGATGAGCCAAACTCTCTTAAAGAGTTCATTCTCTTAATACCCCTTCAGCCTATTTAAACTCAGGCTTGCCTTCGGGCATCAGTTCAGTTACAGTTATCTCCGCGATAACTCCTGTTCAGCCGCCCCGTTCGTCTAATTAGCAACGCCACCCCCGTTCGTCTAAAACCAACCAAACGGCTTTGGTTCTTCCACTTAATAGGAAGATAAGTGTTATTAAATAAAATAAAATAAACTTTGCTTTTTTTTAAAAACCATAACCAGTGAACTCGTTATTGGCGCAGCCGGTAGGATAATCAGTAAAAGTGTGCGACTTGTTTATAATCGATCCGGTGAAAAAGGGGCATCTTGCAAGCCAAGTGTTCTCCCTTAGGATTGACCATCGCGAATAGGCGCAATATAAACTCGAATCGTATTACACGTGTTACTCGTTATCCGCCAAAGAACCTTACGTGATCGTAAGTGCAGTAGTTTTCACTTCATAGAAAACCTCACTGCAAAAGAAAACCACAAAAGTGTAAAAACAACAAACAAAAAGTGTAAAAACAAAAAACAGCAGTTTTCACTGCCAAGCACAACCACAAAAGTGCAAAAACAGCGTCTAAAGACACAACATCCCCAAACAAGCAATATGACAATGGCCAACGAAGTATTGTCCGACCGAAACCTCAACCAAGCCTTGAGCCAAATAAGGCAAGTGCCCTCGTTCAGTGGAAACCCCCAGGAACTGAGCGCCTTCATCCGAAGAATTGAATTTATACTTCGACTATATCCTACTACGGATGTACGTCAAAGGCACGTTTTCTTCAGTGCAATCGAGATGCAAATCTCTGGAGATGCCCAAAGAGTGTCCCAACTATCAGGAGCCAGCACATGGACCGATTTGATGACAGCCCTCATCAGTGAGTACATGACGCACATCCCCTGCGAGGAACTTCTAAGACGTCTATATAACACACCATTCTCCATTAATATACGTAAGTTCGTTGAAGAATTAGAAAATAAATCTTTTGTTATATCGAATAAATTAATGCTAGAAAATAATCATAATAATACAGTATTATACACAAATGCCCTCAATAACACAGTAAAAGATGTTTTTATGAGAAAGTTGTCAGATAGACTATTCATGACCCTTGCCAGACACGATATTACTAGCGTGTCAAAATTAAAATCAGTAGCACAATAAGAAGGAGTCTATGAACTAACCTTCAGTGATCGTTCAAAATCGCAAAATAATTCAAATCAAAATTCGCAAAACAAAAGTTCAAAGAATAAAGGAGATTATCAAAATTACGTCAACACACCATTGACAACAACTTCACATAATTCAAACCCCACTTCAAGTTCAAAACCTGCTGAAAACCAGCAAGTAATGAACGAATTTAAACAAAAACTCCATCAAGGTAGATCTCAGAATCCCTTGAATCATAGCCAATCGCATAATACCAATGCACCCAATCCACCTGTAAAAAGACAAAGAGAGAGCTCCAGTGCCCAACATAAAATGGACACAGGAGAAAATTTTCTTCAACCTCGGAATCGGAAAGCGACTCCGAAGAGGAAACCAATACCTAAAAATAAAAATGAACAATAAGGTTCTTAAATGCCTTGTAGATACAGGGTCTTCTATTAATATAATCAAACAAAACTTTTTTAATTTTCCTACTAAGCCTTCAAATGTAAAAGTCCATACTATCAATGGTACTATCATACTTAATCAAAAGTTTCTTTGCATCCAAGCAAGTTATGTCCAACGAGACAGACCTTCTATGTTCATAATTTTTCTAAAAGTTATGATCTTCTCTTAGGTAGAGATTACCTAGAAGCAACCAATGCAGAAATAAATTATGCAAACCAAACAGTCATAATAAATGGCTATCCATTTAAAATGTGGAATTCCCACGAACAACAGGATAGGTCCCAAGCTACCAATGAGTGCCCCAGTCTATCTAAAATAGAGGAAGAATCTCTAAACATAGAAGAAACCCTTCTAACAATGCATGATAACTACGCCATTGACGACGAGTTAACAGAATCAAATGTAGGCAGGCTAGAACACCTGAATACAGAAGAAAAAGAACAAATCACACAAATTTTGCTAGAATACAGTGATATTCAGTACAAGGAAAGTGAAAATTTGACCTTCACTAGTACGATTAAACACAATATTCAAACAAAACATGATGACCCCATTTATAAAAAAACCTACAAATACCCACAAGCATTTGACAACGAAGTCAACAACCAAATTAACGAAATGTTACAACAAAACATCATTCAAAAATCTAAATCTCCATACTGTTCTCCTATTTGGTTAGTTCCAAAGAAGAGTGATGCCTCAGGCAAACAGACTACCTTAGTCATTGACTACCACAGTCTCAATGAAATAACCATTGATGACAAGTTCCCCATCCCTGTAATGGATGAGATACTAGACAAACTCGAACGTTGTCAGTATTTCACCACTATTGATCTAGCAAAAGGTTACCATCAAATCCAAATGGACCAGCGATCAATAGCCAAAACAGCATTTTCAACCAAATATGAACATTACGAATACACTCGAATGCCCTTTGGTCTCAAAAATGCACCAGCAACATTTCAGCGTTGCATGAACAACCTTTTAGAAGAACTAATCTATAAGGATTGTCTCGTTTACTTAGATGATATTATTGTCTATTCCACTTCATTAGAGGAACATATAATGTCAATCAGAAAAGTATTTGAAAAGTTACGAACAGCTAACTTAAAATTACAGTTAGATAAATGTGAATTTCTGAAGAAAGAAACTGAATTTCTCGGTCACATTATCACAACTGAAGGTATTAAACCTAACCCAAACAAAATTAACGCAATAATAAAATTCACAATTCCGAAAACTCCGAAAGAAATAAAATCTTTCCTTGGACTATGCGGCTTTTATGGCAAGTTCATTCCAAACTTCGCTAAAATAGCAAAACCAATGACCCTTAAATTAAAGAAAGGAGCTTCAATTAATATAAAAGACAACGATTATATGTCCGCTTTTGAGAAAGTAAAAAAGTTACTCATGACATCCGATCCAATTTTAATTTATCCCAATTTCGAAAAGACATTTGCATTAACCACAGATGCAAGTAATATAGCTATAGGTGCTGTATTATCCCAGGATCACAAACCAATTTGCTACGCAAGTAGAACCCTCAATCAACACGAAATCAACTATTCGGAAATAGAAAAAGAACTATTAGCCATAGTCTGGGCCACAAAATATTTTAGATCGTACTTATTTGGAAGAAAATTCGATATACTAAGCGACCATAAACCTTTAGTTTGGCTTAGCAACATAAAAGACCCCAACATGAAACTTCAAAGATGGAAGATAAAATTAAACGAATATGACGAATATGATATCTTCCTGGCAAAGAAAATCACGTAGCCGATGCTCTTTCCAGAATTCAAATACAAGAAAATTTCTTGGGAGAAGATAGCCAAGTATCCATCTCCACAGCAGCAACAGTGCATAGCGCACAAGAAGATAGTCAAAACCACATTGGAATAACAGAAAGACCTCTCAATTATTATAATAGACAAATATAATTTATAAAAGGAAACTCAGACGAAGTAGAAATAATAAAATATTTTCAAAAAACTAGAATCAAAATAACTTACAAAGAGATGACAGAATCATCAGCAAAAGAATTAATAAAAGAATACATATGTACCAAGAAAAGCGTTATATATTTTCCCGACATAATAGTCTTCCAAACATTTCAGAACGCTTACCTTCAAATAATAAATCCTAATAATTTTACCAAATTAATGAAAACTAGTTCCAAATTAACAGACATACAAAGGTATGCCCAATTCAAAGAAATCATTCTGAAAACTCACAAGGAGTTATTACACCCAGGTATAGAGAAACAAACTCTATTATTTAAAGAAAAATATTATTACCCCGATTATCAGAAACTAATTCAAAATATAATCAATAATTGTGAAATCTGTAATATAGCCAAAACAGAACATAAAACAGAACACAAAACTAGCCTTCGAGACCACCCCAGAAATATTCAATCCCAGAGACAAATATGTCATGGATTTCTGGATTTCATGGATTTAATCAACAATAAACAATTTCAATCATTATGAAACCTGATAGAAATAAATAGTAGAGATTGGCTCGAAGCCAAAAGAGCAATTTTACGCATCTTTAATGATATGGGAAAACCCCCTCGAAATCAAAACTGATAAAGACTCCGCCTTCATGTGCACAGCACTACAAATCTGGTTAAACTCAGAAGGAGTAAACATTGCACAGTGGGAAAAAACTCGTTTTTTGCGGCATCAACTCTACCTTTAAAGATAGAAACTCTGAATTTTTGTGGTGTATTACTAACAATAAGTCTGAGTTTCGGTTTTTTTGTTATCTATATCTCCTTTATAATTACGAAGATAAAATAAAAACTTTAGTTATATATAAGTTATTCAGTGTGAGTTTATAATTTAAAAAAAAAAAAAAGTGTTTTTTAAAGATTTTTCTGTCATCAGCACCTGAAATATGTGTAATAAAAATGTTAATTACATGTATGTTCGTTTTATGTATATATATTAATTTACTTATTATAATGTTAAATCGTCAATAGTTTTTTTTCCAGTTCTATGGTCCCTAATCCAAAAATTTCCATGTCATAATCTTCGTCTTCTGCATTATTATCAACAATAAATGAATTTGAAGTGGCGATATCTGGAGCTTCCAAAAGCGCTATGACTTCATTTGGCAGATTAGTTTTATTTTTTTTTCTTTTATTTAAGTTTAGAGTGGACAGCAAAGGATCAAAAGAATCCATTGACCTGTTAAATACGTCGGTCATAGTGTCCAGTCTGCTACATTTTCGCGAGTGCGATCGTCTATCTTGGTTATACATTTTGTTTCACGCTTTCTATTTATGTTTCCAATAATAAAATTGTCAAGAGCCTTTCTTCCCCGATTGTTGTTTCCCCAAAATTCGAACAACATTGAATGAGAAAATTTGTGCATAGCTGCAACATGTTGTTTTTCGGAAAAAGGAGCAAAAATGAGCAAAAAAAAAGGATGTATAGCGATTAACATTATTTTAATTAACAACTCCTCATTTTTAACTTTTGTCTCAATTCGACTCAACTAAAGTTCCAGCCACTTCAATTCACAAATACTTTACTTAGTTAATGTCTACAAACACATCAACAACACATATCACTATTGGACAATAAAGCACATTTACCACGGACTTTATGTTAATAATTTACAATACTGACCTTGATTGTTATTTTGCATTTTGTAATACATTTTTTTTGCTACCGCTTGTCAGAAAATCGCATTCAAAATAATACGAGATTTTCAAACACTAGTTTACAGTAAAAACTTACATCGATTTAATCAACTTTTATCGAAAATAACTCTGTTGCTGAAGGCGGTAAAAATATAAAAAAAATTTTTTTGAGTAGCTTAAAATGTCGTTTAATTTATAAAAATTTTTTTTTTAAATTTGCAACAACTTTAAAATTGTAAAAATGCCAAAATAATCGATTTTTTTCCCACTGTGCATTGACATCACAACAAGCAAAAAAGGAATTTCTGATATTGAGAGATTTCATAAAACAGTTAACGAAAAATTAAAAATAATAACAAGCGAAAATGAGCCAGAAAACCAATTCACAAAATTTGAAAAAAATCTTATACATCTACAATCATAAAACAAAACACAACACGACTGGCAGAACACCAGCCGATATTTTCATGTACGCAGGTACAGCCAACCATAATACGCAACAAAATAAAATAAATAAAATGGACCAACTCAACGAAACCAGACAGGAATTTGAGATAGACACTAATTATAGAGAGTCCCCTTTAGTAAGGTCTAAAACGACCACCCCATTTAAGAAAACAGGTAACTTAAGACAAATAGACGATAAACATTACGAAGAAACCAATAGAGGTAGGAAAATAGTACATTACATTCGTTAATTTTATGGTCACAGTTTACAAATATTTATTTGGCACATTGCACTATGGTCCAGAATTCGTTTCTTTTGGCATTAAGTCAAAATTTGTATGTCAATATATCGTCCTTTATCAATTATTTTCTAAAAGAAAATTGATCAAATAAATAAAAAACAAAACTAACCGAAAGCTTTACTAAAGCTTTTAATGAGCTTTTAGGGGTGCAGTGTTAGACAGCTGATTGAGAGAAAGCAATTCCCGCCAAATTATTTGCTTACTTTTGCACGTGGTACGATTGTTAATACGCATCCATAAATTATAGTAAAATATGGAAAATAAAAGCCAAGGTATGTTATTTTTAACGTATGTAGTTAATATATGTGTAGTTGTACTGTTTTTTTGTATTGTGTAACATTCAATTTATGTGTATTTTAATAGAAAATTCTAACGTGTCCCCTGTGTTTCGTGGAGTATAACTAATTTTCTGACAATTTCTGACAAAAGTTAAAAACGTCAGTTTGTACCTTTAACTATTGTCTTTGACGGTAAAGTAATATCTTTTGCCCATTTTTGCTCGTTTTCTAAGAATTTGATTTTATATAGGCAAGTTCGAGTTCAAACATAGCGACCTCCTGGACATTTGGAGGCGTAACAATCGGCAAATAAGTTATGTTTCAGATTACGTTTATTCCGCAATCAACAACAATAATCTGGAATTAAAAAATAAAGAAGAGATTGACAAAAAAATAGTCAATTTTGAATTATTCATTAAAAGAAAACTGCCCGAGTGTAACAGACAACTGACAATTCTGATTCAAGTTCAGATTCGGAAATTTATAATGTAGAACTAGAAGAAGAAGAGGGCGATTATTCATAAAACAATATATGTACACGAATACACATTTATTATATTTTAAAAACAATAAAATTTCGTTGACGCCTGAGTCATACCAATAGTTAATATGGGAGGCCAGAGAGGGCGTGGTCGCACGAATTTGTGTGCAAACTATGTGTGTATTAACAACAAAATATACAAAGTTTCAAGTCTGTAGCTTAATTTTTAGACTTTATGCCAACAAAATCGAATTCTGAAACACAGTGCATTGGATCAAGAAGACAGAGAAGAATAAGAACAAAAAATTAATAACATTTCTGAAAATAGCATTCAAGTAAGTGAATTAAACTATGTAATAGACGCAATAAATGAAGGAATCAGAGTCATTAATCATTTAAGTGTAATTAATGACGGCCATGAATGCTAGCACTTTTAATTTTCAACCTACAACAATTTACTAAATACATTGAGGACATATAACTTGGCATGCAATTAACTCGATTAGGGATTTTTAATCCAAAACTTCTAAAACACGATTTGTTAACCCATGTAAATTCCGAAAAACTTTTGAATATCAAAACCTTTACTTGGCTTAAAACAAGCACAAACGAAATCTTGATAATATCCCATATTCCTAGAGAAATAATAAAAACACCTATCTTCGAAATAGTACCATACCCCGATGAAAATAAAAATACACTTACTGAAGCTATTTACGATAAATATTTTATACAAAACGATCAAGCATGCACAGCAAACTCGAAAGATTTGGTCATATAAATGTATCACAGGCATACTAAATCAAATAACAACACAATGTAGGTATAGTAAAACCCCTTCAGAATTCGAAATAAAATATGTTGAACCTAATATAATCACAACTTGGAACCTACCCAAGACAATACTTAACCAAAATTGTATAAACAGAAAAACAGAAATTGAAGGCAATAACATAATAAAAGCATGTAACTGTTCTGTCCAAATAGAAGAAATACTTATTACAAATACTATGTTTGACTATACCCAAACTATCTACATATGTAAATAAATAATAACGTAACAAAACTAGAGCCACTATCCTATATCCAAGCAAAATAAATTATACAACAACATGCCAAATCAAATAATATATTTCAAACTATAACACTTACTGCACTTATTGTCATTATTATAATTTTTATACTATATTTTATCTATAAGTACAAAACCATTCCACACAAAATAATTGTTAAATTTAAGGAACAACCAAATAACCCCATACAGAAAAATAACCTCATAGAGAAAAATATGAAAATATTGTAATACCGACAGTAGAAAATGTACCGATAAACGATACACCTGTATTATACCCCAAGGTAAACACCTGAGGACAGGCTTATTTCTTAGGAGGGGCAAGTTACATATCCACTACACGTATATCGGACTTACACAAAAGTCCCTACACTACACCACACGCACACATACAATTGTAAACATTTGTACTTAAAAGAACAAAAGCCATTTGGTTGCCCATCTCAAAAGTCAACTTCCCACGCGTAGCAAGTCACCCCACTCGTAAGTTGAGCTTTCAACTCATAAACATCCAAAAGTCCGAATCCCACAGTCTCCCCCAATTTGAATTCGATCACCATTGGCGATAGCCGCCACTTGCAATAACAAATACATCCGTGCCCACTGTCTCCCCCAATTTGAATTGGCGACAATCGCCACCTGCAATAACAAACACATCAGTGCGCGCCATCCATCACGCACTTGTCTCAGGAGGATCTTATTACCCCCTTTATTATCGCTCCCCCTATTTTTCGGAGAGTCTCTCTTAACAAGAGAACACAATCGTTAGATGAGCC
>JAEIGD010000089.1:0-135000 GCA_018903425.1 Zaprionus nigranus | reverse complement strand
AATAGTTAAGAATATTTGCTTTCAAACAGATTTATTCGCATGCAAAAACAAACTCGAGCGCGCCTGGTAGTAAAATACCCTTCACCCAAATTTAAAGAACTCCTACGTATTAAAATCAAAGAGAGTGCAGAATATAAAAATATTATACTTGCAAATATGAACCAAATGAACAAAAAGAAAAAAAAAGGAGAAGGGAAGTTATACAACGGATAATAGTGAGAGCGTGGAATGACGGAGCCCTCTAATGTTATATATTATATTATTATTGTTGAAAATGAATGTGGCAAACCTACTTGTTCATGTCCTTTGGTCACACTAAACTGCAGTCAATAGTAAAGCGTCCTGTCTGTGTATAACGGAAAAAGCACACGCCGTCAACAAATACAAAACTAACTAAACTCTGTACATGCCCATTAACTAAGTAAACCTTAAATTACAAAAATTATATTATCTTATTAATATTTGATAATACTACTTACATCACTATCAAATGAGGGGAGCTGGAAAATAGAGAATTTTCATTAATATCGAAATATTAAAAAGTAAACACCGTTATAACTGACGCATATTCTTACGGGCCCAGCATACTGTTCTGCTATGGACTAGCCAAATCTATCGGTCCGTCCGTCTTTTTTTCATACAATTTTCTGTCTTTCTGACATATAGTAAGCTGACTATATTATGTATCGTTCCTTCAAATTTCAATCCGATAGAACAATAAACACAGAAGTTATTTAATAAAGTATGAGCATAACTTCAAGTGTTCGAAGCGCGAGCGCGAGAATAAGTTGAAAGCATGTACATACATATGTATGATGGAGTCTTATTGTTTCCTTCTTTGCACTGTTTGTACTGAGAGCCGAACAGCCAGCTGCCACAGCCGAACAGCGAGCTGCCCCAGCCGAACAAGGAGCTGCCCCGGTCGAGCATTCAGCCGAAGTCTTTATTCGCAATGCCTCTGCCAATCAGCCTCAAACAGCGTCAGAGCTGTTTTACATCGCTATGTGTTCATTGCTTAGTGATTTTAAGATCGAGTGTAGAGTTGCCAGACAGTTGCGAAGCGTGTGTAAAAAAGAACAAAATTAACGAGAGCAACAGTCGCGCAAAACGCGATAGTGGGATACCCTTCGACCTATGTTCCGTGTAGTTTAATTTGTTAAATTCATACACATATACAGATGCACATGCTTTGAAATTAATTCCGTCAGATGGCGCTCGCCCGCCTCCTATGTTAGTTGACAGAAGCACTTGGTTTTATGTTCATACTTTCTTAAATAACTTCTGTGTTTATTGTCCGATCGGATTGTAATTTGGAGACTACGTAGATATTTCATTCAGCTTAGTATATATTAAAGTCAGAAAGTTGTATCTTTTATACAGCGCTTACAAATTGAGTTTAAAAATTAAATTATTGATTTGTGGGGGCGGTGGGCGTGGCACCTAACATTTGAAATAAACTTGATCTGCTCATATTACCCAGGAGTCTTCCTGCCAAATTTGGTAACTCTAGCTTTTATAATAGCTGAGATCTGTGCGTTCACACAGACAGACAGACATGACTCATAAGTCAATCGACTCGCCTAGTGATCCTGAGCAAGTTAGTATACCCCTTTTTTTGACCATTTTCGATGGTCGAAGGGTATAAACAGTAAATGGTTATAGTTTGATAACTCAATTTCACAATATCACAATATTTGGTAAGAGCCAAAGATTTTACGAACTCCAAAAATTAGATGCGGATCTATTGGTCGGCTATAACCTTTTAAAGGGAATAAATTCCATTATTAAAGAGACGCTTGCTTATAAAGATAAAATAGAAAGAATAAATTACGAAACCCCAGCTGAAGATACAGTTGGTAATCTACAGTGTTCAAAATTGTTTTGAAGATTGCTACTTTTCTGGACTCACAAAAAGGAAATAATGGAGAAATGTTATCCTTATTCCAAGTGTCCGACTCTTATGAATCATCGTCAATGACTGACGCTGATTGCCCATTTACAGATGATAATGAAATCGTTAGTAAGCCAAAACGAAGGAAGAAGGTTAAAAAAGAGCAGACGCCGTAAAGCGTTAGTATCCTCTGTTACCAATTCTTCTGTATTATGCAAGGTAAATCACTCTGTGAATGTTACGGAGGACTTAAAAGAGGACTCTGTGAATGTCACGGAGGACTTGAACAACAAGTTGTACAAGAAATATTTTCAAAGTATTCCCAAATTCAAACGTGTCTGCCTTTTAGAACAGATATTAAAGGTAAGATAAGAACATTGAATGACAATGCTATTTATAGTAAACAGTATCCTTATCCTTATTCAGTAAACAACTTTGTTAACCAGGAAGTAAATAGGATGAAAACATTATACAACCTAGCAAAAGTCCATACAATTCCCCAGTATGAGTTGTAGGAAAAAAGGGTTATAATGAAGATGGTACAGAAAAAATCGATTAGTTCCCGATAGATATCCAATGCCTGACCCGTCAGTAATATTATCTCATCTGGGTAAAGCGCGTTACTTTTCAACAATTGACTTAGAGTCAGGCTTTCATCAGATCCTAATGAAGGATGAAGACATAGAAAAAACGGCAGTTTCCATTAATAATGGTAAATTTGAATTCCTTAGGCTACCCTTTGGATTGACCAATGCCCCTCGAATATTTTAAAGAGCGATGGACAACATTTTACGCGCAAAAATCGGAAAGAATTGTCACATTTATGTTGACTATATAATCGTTTTTTCTGAAACAGCAGAACAACATTTATATGATCTACAAGAGATCATAGAAATACTTTTACAGCAAACAAAAAAATTTCTTTAAAAAAAACCAAGTTTTTCAGAAAGGAAACTGAATTCTTAGGATACTTAGTGTCATACAAAATCATAAAATCTGACCCACAAAAGATTAAAACCATCGTTGAATATCCACCTCCCCGCAACATTAGAGAGTTGCGTGGTTTTCTAGATTTAACCAGATATTACAGGAAATTTGTTCAAAATTACGCTTCCATAACTAAACCCCTCACTAAATTCCTGCAAGTTCATGATGGCAGGGTGTCTAAACACATGTCTAAAAAATAAAAATAGAATTGTATAAAGAAAGCACTTCAGCTTTTGAGAATTTAAAATCACACTTAATTTCGCAGATCGAATTAAACCAACCAGATTATTCGAAGAAGTTTACCCTTACTACTGACGCGTCAGACATAGCTGTAGGCGCTGTACTCTCGCAAGACAATAAACCAATTACTTTTATTTCAAAAACTCTTAATAGCACAGAACAGAATTATTCCACAAACGAAAGAGAACTGTATGCCATAGTATGTATGGGCATTAACAAATCTTAGAAACTATTTGTATGGAGTAACTTATTTAGAAATCCATACGGATCACCAACCACTTTCTTTTGCAGTTTCTGCACGAAACCCCAATTCAAAAACGAGGACAGACAGACAGACATGGCTCAATCGACTCGGCTTGTGATCCTGAGCAAGAATATATATACTTTATGGGGTCTCCCACACCTCCTTCTACCTGTTACATACATTTGCACAAAGTTAGTATACCCTTTTTACCATTTTCAATGGTCGAAGGGTATAAAAATGAAAAGATGACATGCTTTTATCGAAGAGTATTCTCCTAAAATATTTTACAAGCCCGGAAAAACAAATGTAGGTGCAAATGTTTTATCTAGGGTTGAAATAAACTGTTGAAAATAAAAAAGTCACACTTATGCAAAGTTGTGTTTACGTATATAAAGAGTGATGGAATTAAGAAGACCATGTCGTTGTTTGACATTCACAAGGCATTTTTTACCATTCACATGCGTGTTATAGAGTAATCGTTCTATTCGCTTGCAGACAACGAGACAGTGCAGTTGGTTCTATCGGTTGCTTAAATAAAATAATTATTGAACAGTCAAACAACAATAAAAGTGTTTCGCTATTTGGTTGATGGGCTGGCTTATAATATACTTAAACGTATTTTGTTATATTAAATTCAATAGGTTATGGGCCCAGTCACATTTTCGGCCAAGTAGTGAAATAGTTTAATTGTGCAAATAAGAATAATTAAAATAAATACAAGTGAATTTTCTTATTTAAATATATGTATTTATTGAACACAAATGCATAGAGAGCTTTGCGAAATATATACGTATGTATGCATAACGATATACAAAATCGTTTGGTTGTATATAAGTGAAAAATCAGTACAGCAACGAAAAGTGATTCTAAATGGCGCAAGGCAAACGGAGAAACAAAGAAGTAAAATAAGAACAGTTAGTTTTATCATCGCGACGACGCGTAGTCAAAAGTCAAAAGAAAAAAAAAGACATGGATAAAGGAAAGAGGAATATAAAACCGTTTAACGGTGAGAAATATTCAATTTGGAAGTTCCGAGTAAGGGCACTGTTAAATGTAATAGAGAAAGAACAAACAGAAGTAAGCGAGGAAGTAAAAAGGGCAGAAAAAAGTGCAAAGGGGATCATAATAGAATATTTGAGTGACTCTTTTTTAAGTTTTGTCAACAATGAAAATTCGGCAAAGCAGATTTTTGAAAAATTTTACACTATTTATGAGCCTAAAAGCTTGGCATCTCATCTGTCATTATGCAAGCAATTATTCTCTTTAAAACTAAAAGGTGATACTGTGCTAGTAAACCATTTTCATTTATTTGATGATTTAATAACTGAGTTATTGCGGCTGGAGCCAAGTTGGACGAAATGGAAAAAATTGCTCACCTACTTAATACACTTTCGACTAACTATGAAGTATTAATAACAGCTATAGAAACTCTTATTGAGAGCAATTTGACATTAGACTTTGTTAAGACACGGCTACTAGATCATGAAATAAAATTAAAAGTAATTCCAAAGACACAAGTGCTAAAGTGCTGCAAGCTATAGGCAATCGAGAGTCTAGGGAAAATAAATCTTTTAAGAATAAGTCCAAACTAAAATGTTTTCATTACAAGAAATTGGGTCATATAAAGAAAGATTGATTTCTATTAGAAAGGCAGGCAGGAAACCAGAATGTTCCCGATGGAAATAATGTTAGAGAGAGACAGGCTCAGATGGCGACAGAAACACAGCGAGAACGTGCGTTTGCATTTCTGTCGAATGCAGAAGTTAAAGACAGAAGAGAGAAAAAGAAGAAGGTAGAAACTAGAGGTGGGCGCGGGCCGTGCTTTTTTCGTGGCCCGCGGGCTTTTGCCAAAAAAACGTGCTCGTGCCTTAAAATCGAGTTTCGTTCGTGTTCGTGGAGGGCGGCCCGGGCCTAAGAAAAAAGCCCGGAGGCCCGCAAAAGCCCGAAGGCCCGCAAAAGTCCGGAGGCCCGCAAAATCGAACCGCACAATCGGTAGGACTCAAGATAAAAAATTTTCCAAAAAACCAAAGTTACAATTAAATTCTTTTGATATTGAAATCGAAAAATATTTAAATGGCTGTGCAGCCATTTCAGACCAAATTGTGTTAGAATTTTGGAAATGTAGTGACCTCAAATTAATGAAAAGACTTGCCCGTTACATTTTAGCCATTCCGGCAAGCTCAGCTACGAGCGAAAGATTATTTTCTACCTCTGGAATAATATTAAATGAGCGTCGTACACGTTTAAAAAGTTCAAACTTAGAAAAAATTTTATTTTTAAATAAGAACTTGCCATAAGTTATGTTTAAAAGCCTGTATATTATAACACTGTTATTATTAATAAGTATTGGACTTAACTAAATTTCTTTGTATATACTATAAATTAAAAAAATTGCATGGGTTTTTTTTTGTTGAAATTTTCGTGTTTGGCTTGGGCCGGGCCGTGCTTTTTCAAAAAAATCGTGCGGGCCTCGTGCTTTTTTTTGGGACTAGGTTTCGTGCTCGTGCCGGGCCGGGCCTCAAAAAGTAGGCCCGCGCCCACCTCTAGTAGAAACGCAGCAAAAATGCGCATTTGCATTTATGGTGAAATTAGCAAATTACCCTGAAAAGCCAGACGAAGTAAATTTTATATTACATTCGGGGGCATCAGATCACCTAGTGAATGATATTAATTTATTTTCTGAGTATGAGAATTTAAATTTAAACTTGGCTATTGAGACTGCAAATCGTGGAGAATTTGTTTATGCTACTGCAAAAGGACAAGTTAAACATAACAATTCTGGAAACAACATTACATTACACGACGTGCTGTATTTTAAGGAAATCCCGCACAATTTGCTATCCGTAAAGAAGATGATAGATGCCCGTCGAGTTTAATAAGGATGGCATTAAAGTAATCAAGACCGGTAACTTGGTATTTGAAGGACTATGTGAGTATAATGTACCGACTGTTAAATTTACTTTAAATAGTAAAGTATATACATACATCTGCAATATCAAATGATGCAGAGTATCGCTTTGAAAAACATAAAAATAAAGAAAATATTGAAGGCCCACTTTTTGTAATTAATTCGGATGTATGCGGTCCGATTACGCCCTCTATTGATAATAACTATTGATAATAAAAACTATTAGGTGTACAACTTTGCTTCAGCCGTTTTCCGATAGGTGGCAGTACCGGCTGAGGCTGGTTGAAATAAATAGATGTAAGATGGTATACTTTGATGCAAGTTGGCAACCCCACCAATAGAGGACAGTTGGTATCCCTGTGAACCGAAGAGTGTTGCCAGAAGAGAGTAGCGAAAGAGAGTCGTAGTCGGTCGTCTCGCGCATAAAGTTGACAGTTGAACAAACCGTTTTTAAGTTGTAAAAGTTGCCAAACATTAAGTTGTAAAGAACACTAAAGTTTTAACGCCATTATTTTGTAATGAATTAACCTAACTGAATTGACTTGAACCATTATAATAAACTTACTTTAATAATAACCTTACATTTGGGGGCTCGTGCCGGTTTTGATTCATATCGGTTAATACAATACGTTGAAAAGTGGATAAAGTTGAACATTTGTATGAAAGTGAACTCTTGATTATTGAGTTGAACAGTTTTGAAAAGACAAAGCATTTTTTTGTCTGAACAGTCGCAGTCAAATTGTGGTTTTACCGTTGCTGAACGTCGAAAATTTAAATACGCATATACATACATAAAAGCGAACAAGAGAAATGCCAAAAACGAGAAGTGCACACGCGTTAGAAGAAAGAATGAACAGTACAAGAAATGAGGATCAGTATATAGACGAAATGGAAGAAGAAACGATAATGGAACAAGAAAACGCGAAAAGAGACTTAGCGGCCGCGAACAATTATGACCTCAATGCCAAAATGCAGCAGCTTATGCAGTTGTTGTCACTCAAAGTTGAAGTGGATGAACAGCGTGAAAACCAAGTGAAAATTACAGCAAACAATTTTGAAAAAGTGGTTAACGATTTTGATGGTGTTTCAATACCAGTTGTCAAGTGGTCTGAAATTTTTGAATATAATGCCGAAGCCTATGTGCTAAATGAAAAACAGAAACACGTGCAAGCTTGAGGTAGAATGTGTGGCACCGCAAAACTCTTTTTTAGAATCGGAATATATAAACAATTATAATGAGTTGAAACATAAATTAATTGATGAATTTCGATGCAGCTGGAACAGTGCTGATATTCATCAACAGCTGAAAGATCGCAAAAAGAAAAAAACGGAGTCTTTTCACGAGTACATGCTGAACATGAAAAAAGTTGCAAGTATGGGTGAAGTAAAAGAGGCAGCAGTAATTCGCCACATTGTCAACGGATTGCAGATCAAAAGGAATTCAAATTTGCCATGTATCGATGCAAAACGTATAAGCAGCTTAAAGAGGAATACGAAACATATGAGCTAGTTCACAGAAACGATAATTATCCGATAAACGATAATCATCAAAGGAACGAAAACAATCAAAAGAACGAGAACAACAATCAGCGGAATCAAAACAAAACAGACGCAGAAAAACCGAAAAAGAAAGAATACTGTTTCAATTGCGGCTCGTCAGAACATAAAAGAAAGGAATGCACATCAGCCCCAAAATGCTTCCGCTGCAACGAGGAAGGGCATATTTCACGCAGTTGTCCATCAAACGCTGATCGAGTTGGAGTTATTTCAAATAGTTATCGACTTAAAACAATTCTTTTAAATGGCTTACAGGTGGAGTGCTTAGTAGATACCGGCTCCGATGTAACCATTGTAAAGCAGAACATCGCAGATAAGTTGAATGTGGACATTTTTAAAACCGCATCAACGCTACGTGGTCTGGGCAACGCCAGCACAAAGCCAATTGGATATTTCAACGCCGAAGTGGAAATCGATACGCTGCGTACGAAGCAGAAATTTTTGGTTGTCAAACTGCAAGATGGACTGCAATGCGATTCTTGTTTACGACTTTATAAGGA
This sequence comes from Zaprionus nigranus, assembly GCA_018903425.1. Taxonomy (NCBI): domain Eukaryota; kingdom Metazoa; phylum Arthropoda; class Insecta; order Diptera; family Drosophilidae; genus Zaprionus; species Zaprionus nigranus. The sequence continues at coordinate 126,673 of JAEIGD010000089.1, read as the reverse complement.
ACTTTGAATTCACAGCCGATTCGAACGGATTTTTATTTCAACGTGTACTGAACGACCATAGTTCTACAGATGAGTATGCAATGGAAGTTTACAGCGTTTTTGAAGAATATAACAACATTACAGCGCCCAAAAATTATCAGAAGCAAGTGAAGGATATGATTGAAGATGCATTTCAGTTGCAAGAGGCGGATCACGCGGAATGTCCAATTATTCTGAACATTGTTCCAGATGGTAACATAGTGCCGTTTCGACAAGCACCCAGAATCCCGAATCATCTTCCAACGTAGCAAGTCGAGTGGTCGTGGTCAAAAAGAAGGATCAAACATTGGGGGTATGCGTCGATTACCGTAAGCTGAACAGCATGTTACTTCAGGATTTGTTTCCTGTGCCACTTATTGAAGATGTTCTTGACAAACTGCAAGCAGCGAAATTTTTCACGATTATGGACTTAGAAAATGGTTTCTTTCACGTGCCCATCAAAGAAAAGAGCAGATATCTAACAGCTTTCATCACACGAGAAGGCCTTTTTGAATTTAACAGGGCTCCTTTTGGATTTAAGAATTCGCCAGCTGCCTTCATCAGATATGTCAACCATGTTTTTCAGAAACTTATTAATGAAGACGTAATGCAGCTTTATATGGACGATATTGTTATTTTCGCAGAATATAAAAATATTATACTTGCAAATATGAACCAAATGAACAAAAAAGAAAAAAAAAAGGAGAAGGGAAGTTATACAACGGACAATAGTGAGAGCATGGAATGACGGAGCCCTCTAATGTTATACATATATTATATTATTATTGTTGAAAATGAATGTGGCAAACCTACTTGTTCATGTCCTTTGGTCACACTAAACTGCAGTCAATAGTAAAGCGTCCTGTCTGTGTATAACGGAAAAAGCACACTCCGTCAACAAATACAAAACTAACTAAACTCTGTACATCCCCATAAACTAAATAAACCTTAAATTACAAAAATTATATTATCTTATTAATATTTGATAATACTACTTACATCACTATCAAATGAGGGGAGCTGGAAAATAGAGAATTTTCATTAATATCGAAATATTAAAAAGTAAACACCGTTATAACTGACGCATATTCTTACGGGCCCAGCATACTGTTCTGCTATGGACTAGCCAAATCTATCGGTCCGTCCGTCTTTTTTTCATACAATTTTCTGTCTTTCTGACATATAGTAAGCTGACTATATTATGTATCGTTCCTTCAAATTTCAATCCGATAGAACAATAAACACAGAAGTTATTTAATAAAGTATGAGCATAACTTCAAGTGTTCGAAGCGCGAGCGCGAGAATAAGTTGAAAGCATGTACATACATATGTATGATGGAGTCTTATTGTTTCCTTCTTTGCACTGTTTGTACTGAGAGCCGAACAGCCAGCTGCCACAGCCGAACAGCGAGCTGCCCCAGCCGAACAAGGAGCTGCCCCGGTCGAGCATTCAGCCGAAGTCTTTATTCGCAATGCCTCTGCCAATCAGCCTCAAACAGCGTCAGAGCTGTTTTACATCGCTATGTGTTCATTGCTTAGTGATTTTAAGATCGAGTGTAGAGTTGCCAGACAGTTGCGAAGCGTGTGTAAAAAGAACAAAATTAACGAGAGCAACAGTCGCGCAAAACGCGATAGTGGGATACCCTTCGACCTATGTTCCGTGTAGTTTAATTTGTTAAATTCATACACATATACAGATGCACATGCTTTGAAATTAATTCCGTCAGATGGCGCTCGCCCGCCTCCTATGTTAGTTGACAGAAGCACTTGGTTTTATGTTCATACTTTCTTAAATAACTTCTGTGTTTATTGTCCGATCGGATTGTAATTTGGAGACTACGTAGATATTTCATTCAGCTTAGTATATATTAAAGTCAGAAAGTTGTATCTTTTATACAGCGCTTACAAATTGAGTTTAAAAATTAAATTATTGATTTGTGGGGGCGGTGGGCGTGGCACCTAACATTTGAAATAAACTTGATCTGCTCATATTACCCAGGAGTCTTCCTGCCAAATTTGGTAACTCTAGCTTTTATAATAGCTGAGATCTGTGCGTTCACACAGACAGACAGACATGACTCATAAGTCAATCGACTCGCCTAGTGATCCTGAGCAAGTTAGTATACCCCTTTTTTGACCATTTTCGATGGTCGAAGGGTATAAACAGTAAATGGTTATAGTTTGATAACTCAATTTCACAATATCACAATATTTGGTAAGAGCCAAAGATTTTACGAACTCCAAAAATTAGATGCGGATCTATTGGTCGGCTATAACCTTTTAAAGGGAATAAATTCCATTATTAAAGAGACGCTTGCTTATAAAGATAAAATAGAAAGAATAAATTACGAAACCCCAGCTGAAGATACAGTTGGTAATCTACAGTGTTCAAAATTGTTTTGAAGATTGCTACTTTTCTGGACTCACAAAAAGGAAATAATGGAGAAATGTTATCCTTATTCCAAATGTCCGACTCTTATGAATCATCGTCAATGACTGACGCTGATTGCCCATTTACAGATGATAATGAAATCGTTAGTAAGCCAAAACGAAGGAAAAAGGTTAAAAAGAGCAGACGCCGTAAAGCGTTAGTATCCTCTGTTACCAATTCTTCTGTATTATGCAAGGTAAATCACTCTGTGAATGTTACGGAGGACTTAAAAGAGGACTCTGTGAATGTCACGGAGGACTTGAACAACAAGTTGTACAAGAAATATTTTCAAAGTATTCCCAAATTCAAACGTGTCTGCCTTTTAGAACAGATATTAAAGGTAAGATAAGAACATTGAATGACAATGCTATTTATAGTAAACAGTATCCTTATCCTTATTCAGTAAACAACTTTGTTAACCAGGAAGTAAATAGGATGAAAACATTATACAACCTAGCAAAAGTCCATACAATTCCCCAGTATGAGTTGTAGGAAAAAAGGGTTATAATGAAGATGGTACAGAAAAAATCGATTAGTTCCCGATAGATATCCAATGCCTGACCCGTCAGTAATATTATCTCATCTGGGTAAAGCGCGTTACTTTTCAACAATTGACTTAGAGTCAGGCTTTCATCAGATCCTAATGAAGGATGAAGACATAGAAAAAACGGCAGTTTCCATTAATAATGGTAAATTTGAATTCCTTAGGCTACCCTTTGGATTGGCCAATGCCCCTCGAATATTTTAAAGAGCGATGGACAACATTTTACTTGTCACATTTATGTTGACGATATAATCGTTTTTTCTGAAACAGCAGAACAACATTTATATGATCTACAAGAGATCATAGAAATACTTTTACAGCAAACATAAAAATTTCTTTAAAAAAAAATACAAACGCTACAGTCAGGGAGCTGACTGTATAAGGCCATGGATTATCATAGTATACCGTAGGCAATAGGTATAGGTATGCACTTCTAGCGAAATTTGGTTCATTACATGTGTTTCTTCTTGATTTTAATTTTTTTTGACTGTAACTTTTCTTTTAGTTTATTAGAATAAAAAAAAATAAAATAAGAAATAATTAATAAATGAAAATTCGCACCCGCCTCAACCGGGAGTTGAACGCACGCACTCTCGCGCAGCCGTCCGCCACTCTAACCACTCGGCCATTGCCTCACTTCTTCGCCCATCGGCAAAGCTGCATTGTGAACCAATTCTGTTCCCATACAATGCAAATAAAAAGTTTAATAAAATGCTGTGTGTCTGACGCTAGATTTGAACTTCGGTATGCTTGCGTAAATTAGGTCTGCTTAATTATTATATACATGTATGTTCAAAGTGAGTTTAGTTCGTATCATATCTCACTTATTTATAGTCCGATTTTAATGAAATTTTCACATAACGCCCGTGATAAGGTATTTGTCATGTATGATATACAACTTTGGTTGTTGAGTTAATATTGTAGGTTTTAAGTAGTTATGTCTGATTTACAGAGGCGGGAAGGGGCGTGTCCAAATTTTAAAAAAACTTTGAGACACTGCAATATATACGTATGTTGTCACAAAATTTGGTGACTCTAGCTCTTATAGTTTCTGAGATCCAGGTGTTCATACAGACAGACGGACAGACGGACAGACGGACAGACAGACATGGCTCAATCGACTCGGCTACTGATACTGATTCAGAATATATATAGTTTATGGGGTCGGAGATGCCTCCTTCTGCCTGTTACGCACATTTCCGTTCCGACAAACACAATAGACCATGAATTTTTTTAAAATCCATGGCCTAAAAACCAAGTTTTTCAGAAAGGAAACTGAATTCTTAGGATACTTAGTGTCATACAAAATCATAAAATCTGACCCACAAAAAGATTAAAACCATCGTTGAATATCCACCTCCCCGCAACATTAGAGAGTTGCGTGGTTTTCTAGATTTAACCAGATATTACAGGAAATTTGTTCAAAATTACGCTTCCATAACTAAACCCCTCACTAAATTCCTGCAAGTTCATGATGGCAGGGTGTCTAAACACATGTCTAAAAAATAAAAATAGAATTGTATGAAGAAAGCACTTCAGCTTTTGAGAATTTAAAATCACACTTAATTTCGCAGATCGAATTAAACCAACCAGATTATTCGAAGAAGTTTACCCTTACTACTGACGCGTCAGACATAGCTGTAGGCGCTGTACTCTCGCAAGACAATAAACCAATTACTTTTATTTCAAAAACTCTTAATAGCACAGAACAGAATTATTCCACAAACGAAAGAGAACTGTATGCCATAGTATGTATGGGCATTAACAAATCTTAGAAACTATTTGTATGGAGTAACTTATTTAGAAATCCATACGGATCACCAACCACTTTCTTTTGCAGTTTCTGCACGAAACCCCAATTCAAAAACGAGGACAGACAGACAGACATGGCTCAATCGACTCGGCTTGTGATCCTGAGCAAGAATATATATACTTTATGGGGTCTCCCACGCCTCCTTCTACCTGTTACATACATTTGCACAAAGTTAGTATACCCTTTTTTACCATTTTCAATGGTCGAAGGGTATAAAAATGAAAAGATGACATGCTTTTATCGAAGAGTATTCTCCTAAAATATTTTACAAGCCCGGAAAAACAAATGTAGGTGCAAATGTTTTATCTAGGGTTGAAATAAACTGTTGAAAATAAAAAAGTCACACTTATGCAAAGTTGTGTTTACGTATATAAAGAGTGATGGAATAAAGAGGACCATGTCGTTGTTTGACATTCACATGGCATTGTTTACCATTCACATGCGTGTTATAGAGTAATCGTTCTATTCGCTTGCAGACAACGAGACAGTGCGGTTGTTTCTATCGGTTGCTTAAATAAAATAATTATTGAACAGTCAAACAACAATAAAAAGTGTTTCGCTATTTGGTTGATGGGCTGGCTTATAATATACTTAAACGTATTTTGTTATATTAAATTCAATAGGTTATGGGCCCAGTCACATTTTCGGCCAAGTAGTGAAATAGTTTAATTGTGCAAATAAGAATAATTAAAATAAATAAAAGTGAATTTTCTTATTTAAATATATGTATTTATTGAACACAAATGCATAGAGAGCTTTGCGAAATATATACGTATGTATGCATAACGATATACAAAATCGTTTGGTTGTATATAAGTGAAAAATCAGTACAGCAACGAAAAGTGATTCTAAATGGCGCAAGGCAAACGGAGAAACAAAGAAGAAAAATAAGAACAGTTAGTTTTATCACTAAGCAATGAACACATAGAGACGTCAAACAGCCCTGGCGCAGTTTGAGAGTGATTTTGCGGTCCCAGTACCCCAGAGAAGAAGAAGAACAGAAGCAGACGTCAGCTGTTCGGGCTGAACGCCCGACCGGGGTACTGCACAGTGCATAGCATCAAAACTGCTTCAGTCGCACAACGACAGCGGAACGATAAGCATGCGCGTACTTCTTTGCGCTGTGCGATCGTTTCAATGTGTGCGTGTATGCATGCACGGCCCGCGTATGAATGTATGCGGTGCTGGTGAAGTTTGGCAATAGGCAATGCTTCGGCCAGCGCGCTGGCAGCCTGAAGTCAATTTTGTGTTTCGGCGTCGAGAGCCTAGAGACTGAGGCACAGGGCCGTAGTGAGGGTTTTACGGGCCCCTGTGCAATACTTATCAGGGACTCCTACTTAAATTACCTTAATTAATAAATATATTTGTGATTACCAAAGGAATTAAATTGTACAAATATATCCCCATTAATAACATTTTTATGTTTGGTAACAGTGAGCCCCTGACTGTTAAGAGCCCTTCTGTACCGCACACCCTGCGCACTTTTATCTACGGGCCTGGCCAGCATGAAATCAACTGTGTGTTTGTTTTTGTCTTTGTCATCGAGAGCTAAGAGACCGAATTACAGTGAGCCAAAATGGTTATTTGGCGGCAATTATTTTAGCATCTGAAAACATGTGTATTTATGTTTAATTTTTTGAGAATATGGATTGAATATTCATATTTATATTATATTTTGTAGAGCAAAATTATAATATCAAAAATAAGTTTTGATAATTATGATTTTTTTTGTATATGAGTTTACAAATATTGACAAAATTTGTGAATTAAAATAAAAAAATTCGGAATACATAAATATGTAATTACTAAATAAAATTATCCTTATAGAACAAGCCACATGTTTTCGGAGGTTTTAACATTTTCGCCGCAAGATAACTATTTTTGCCCACTGTACCTGTCTCTAGGCTCTCGACGACGAAACACAAAATTGACTTCAGGCTGCCAGCGCGCTGGCCGAAGCATTTGCCTATTGCCAAACTTCACCAGCACCGCATACATTCATACGCGGGCCGTGCATGCATACACGCACACATTGAAACGATCGCACAGCGCAAAGAAGTACGCGCATGCTTATCGTTCCGCTGTCGTTGTGCGACTGAAGCAGTTTTGATGCTATGCACTGTGCAGTACCCCGGTCGGGCGTTCAGCCCGAACAGCTGACGTCTGCTTCTGTTCTTCTTCTTCTCTGGGGTACTGGGACCGCAAAATCACTCTCAAACTGCGCCAGGGCTGTTTGACGTCTCTATGTGTTCATTGCTTAGTGGTTTTATCATCGCGACGACGCGTAGTCAAAAGTCAAAAAGAAAAAAAAAAGACATGGATAAAGGAAAGAGGAATATAAAACCGTTTAACGGTGAGAAATATTCAATTTGGAAGTTCCGAGTAAGGGCACTGTTAAATGTAATAGAGAAAGAACAAACAGAAGTAAGCGAGGAAGTAAAACGGGCAGAAAAAAGTGCAAAGGGGATCATAATAGAATATTTGAGTGACTCTTTTTTAAGTTTTGTCAACAATGAAAATTCGGAAAAGCAGATTTTTGAAAAATTTTTACACTATTTATGAGCCTAAAAGCTTGGCATGTCATCTGTCATTATGCAAGCAATTATTCTCTTTAAAACTAAAAGGTGATACTGTGCTAGTAAACCATTTTCATTTATTTGATGATTTAATAACTGAGTTATTGCGGCTGGAGCCAAGTTGGACGAAATGGAAAAAATTGCTCACCTACTTAATACACTTTCGACTAACTATGAAGTATTAATAACAGCTATAGAAACTCTTACTGAGAGCAATTTGACATTAGACTTTGATAAGACACGGCTACTAGATCATGAAATAAAATTAAAAGTAATTCCAAAGACACAAGCGCTAAAGTGCTGCAAGCTATAGGCAATCGAGAGTCTAGGGAAAATAAATCTTTTAAGAATAAGTCCAAACTAAAATGTTTTCATTACAAGAAATTGGGTCATATAAAGAAAGATTGATTTCTATTAGAAAGGCAGGCAGGAAACCAGAATGTTCCCGATGGAAATAATGTTAGAGAGAGACAGGCTCAGATGGCGACAGAAACACAGCGAGAACGTGCGTTTGCATTTCTGTCGAATGCAGAAGTTAAAGACAGAAGAGAGAAAAAGAAGAAGGTAGAAACGCAGCAAAAATGCGCATTTGCATTTATGGTGAAATTAGCAAATTACCCTGAAAAGCCAGACGAAGTAAATTTTATATTACATTCGGGGGCATCAGATCACCTAGTGAATGATATTAATTTATTTTCTGAGTATGAGAATTTAAATTTAAATTTGGCTATTGAGACTGCAAAGCGTGGAGAATTTGTTTATGCTACTGCAAAAGGACAAGTTAAACATAACAATTCTGGAAACAACATTACATTACACGACGTGCTGTATTGTAAGGAAATCCCGCACAATTTGCTATCCGTAAAGAAGATGATAGATGCCCGTCGAGTTTAATAAGGATGGCATTAAAGTAATCAAGACCGGTAACTTGGTATTTGAAGGAGTATATGTGAGTATAATGTACCGACTGTTAAATTTACTTTAAATAGTAAAGTATATACATCTGCAATATCAAATGATGCAGAGTATCGCTTTGAAAAACATAAAAATAAAGAAAATATTGAAGGCCCACTTTTTTGTAATTAATTCGGATGTATGCGGTCCGATTACGCCCTCTTGATAATAAAAACTATTAGGTGTACAACTTTGCTTCAGCCGTTTTCCGATAGGTGGCTGTACCGGCTGAGGCTGGTTGAAATAAATAGATGTAAGATGGTATACTTTGATGCAAGTTGGCAACCCCATCAATAGAGGACAGTTGGTATCCCTGCGAACCGAAGAGTGTTGCCAGAAGAGAGTAGCGAAAGAGAGTCGTAGTCGGTCGTCTCGCGCATAAAGTTGACAGTTGAACAAACCGTTTTTAAGTTGTAAAAGTTGCCAAACATTAAGTTGTAAAGAACACTAAAGTTTTAACGCCATTATTTTGTAATGAATTAACCTAACTGAATTGACTTGAACCATTATAATAAACTTACTTTAATAATAACCTTACATTTGGGGGCTCGTGCCGGTTTTGATTCATATCGGTTAATACAATACGTTGAAAAGTGGATAAAGTTGAACATTTGTATGAAAGTGAACTCTTGATTATTGAGTTGAACAGTTTTGAAAAGACAAAGCATTTTTTTGTCTGAACAGTCGCAGTCAAATTGTGGTTTTACCGTTGCTGAACGTCGAAAATTTAAATACGCATATACATACATAAAAGCGAACAAGAGAAATGCCAAAAACGAGAAGTGCACACGCGTTAGAAGAAAGAATGAACAGTACAAGAAATGAGGATCAGTATATAGACGAAATGGAAGAAGAAACGATAATGGAACAAGAAAACGCGAAAAGAGACTTAGCGGCCGCGAACAATTATGACCTCAATGCCAAAATGCAGCAGCTTATGCAGTTGTTGTCACTCAAAGTTGAAGTGGATGAACAGCGTGAAAACCAAGTGAAAATTACAGCAAACAATTTTGAAAAAAGTGGTTAACGATTTTGATGGTGTTTCAATACCAGTTGTCAAGTGGTCTGAAATTTTTGAATATAATGCCGAAGCCTATGTGCTAAATGAAAAACAGAAATACGTGCAAGCTTGAGGTAGAATGTGTGGCACCGCAAAACTCTTTTTAGAATCGGAATATATAAACAATTATAATGAGTTGAAACATAAATTAATTGATGAATTTCGATGCAGCTGGAACAGTGCTGATATTCATCAACAGCTGAAAGATCGCAAAAAGAAAAAAACGGAGTCTTTTCACGAGTACATGCTGAACATGAAAAAAAGTTGCAAGTATGGGTGAAGTAAAAGAGGCAGCAGTAATTCGCCACATTGTCAACGGATTGCAGATCAAAAGGGAATTCAAATTTGCCATGTATCGATGCAAAACGTATAAGCAGCTTAAAGAGGAATACGAAACATATGAGCTAGTTCACAGAAACGATAATTATCCGATAAACGATAATCATCAAAGGAACGAAAACAATCAAAAGAACGAGAACAACAATCAGCGGAATCAAAACAAAACACACGCAGAAAAACCGAAAAAGAAAGAATACTGTTTCAATTGCGGCTCGTCAGAACATAAAAGAAAGGAATGCACATCAGCCACAAAATGCTTCCGCTGCAACGAGGAAGGGCATATTTCACGCAGTTGTCCATCAAACGCTGATCGAGCTGGAGTTATTTCAAATAGTTATCGACTTAAAACAATTCTTTTAAATGGCTTACAGGTGGAGTGCTTAGTAGATACCGGCTCCGATGTAACCATTGTAAAGCAGATAAGTTGAATGTGGACATTTTTAAAACCGCATCAACGCTACGTGGTCTGGGCAACGCCAGCACAAAGCCAATTGGATATTTCAACGCCGAAGTGGAAAGTGGATACGCTGCGTACGAAGCAGAAATTTTTGGTTATGTCAAACTGCAAGATGGACTGCAATGCGATTCTTGGTTACGACTTTATAAGGAAGTTTGAATTCACAGCCGATTCGAACGGATTTTTATTTCAACGTGTACTGAACGACCATAGTTCTACAGATGAGTATGCAATGGAAGTTTACAGCGTTTTTGAAGAATATAACAACATTACAGCGCCCAAAAATGATCAGAAGCAAGTGAAGGATATGATTGAAGATGCATTTCAGTTGCAAGAGGCGGATCACGCGGAATGAATCCCGAATCCGAATCCCGAATCATCTTCCAACGTAGCAAGTCGAGTGGTCGTGGTCAAAAAGAAGGATCAAACATTGAGGGTATGCGTCGATTACCGTAAGCTGAAGAGCATGGTACTTCCTGTGCCACTTATTGAAGATGTTCTTGACAAACTGCAAGCAGCGAAATTTTTCACGATTATGGACTTAGAAAATGGTTTCTTTCACGTGCCCATCGAAGAAAAGAGCAGATATCTAACGGCTTTCATCACACGAGAAGGCCTTTTTGAATTTAACAGGGCTCCTTTTGGATTTAAGAATTCGCCAGCTGCCTTCATCAGATATGTCAACCATGTTTTTCAGAAACTTATTAATGAAGACGTAATGCAGCTTTATATGGACGACATTGTTATTTTCGCAGAGTCTTCTGACGTATGCATGCAGAAGATCAGACAAGTTATGGAAACAGCAGCCATGTATGGTTTAATTATAAAATGGAAAAAATGCAGTTTCCTACAGCAGAGTATAAACTTCCTGGGTCATACAGTGGCAAACGGACGAGTTTGACCTGGAGCAGATAAAACATCAGCTGTAAGACGATTTGCTTATCCTAAGGATATAAAAGGCGTCCAATCGTTTCTGGGTTTGACTGGATTTTTTCGAAAATTTATTCCGCGTTATGCAGAGATAGCGCGCCCGTTAACGAATTTGTTGAGGAAGAACGCTGTATTTAAAATTTGTGATGCTGAAAAGGACTCAATGGAAAGATTAAAGGATATGTTAACAAGTGAGCCAGTATTGCACATATACTCTAGGGAGGCAAAGACAGAGCTACATACCGACGCTTCTAAGGACGGACTAGGAGCTGTGCTGCTGCAGTGCTTTGAAGGACATATGCATCCCGTGTATTTCTGGAGCAAAAAGACGAGTGAAGCCGAGGCCAAAAAACACAGTTATATATTGGAGATCAAGGCTGCATACCTTGCTCTTAAGAAATTTCGCCATTTTTTATTGGGAACTCGATTCAAATTGGTAACAGATTGCGCAGCATTTAAGCAGACCACAAGTAAAGACGAAATACCTCGTGATGTTGAGGAATGGGTACTCTACATAAAAAGCTTCACACCAGATATGGAACATCGTGCAGGAGGAAGGATGAAGCACGTCGATCATCTTAGTCGTTACCCACAGGATGTTTTAATAATCCCAACTGAGTTGTCAGCTCGATTACGCAAAGCGCAACAAGAAGACGATAACGTTAAAGCAGTATTGCAGTTGCTTCAGAATGGGCCCTATGAGAATTTTAAGACGAAGGGTGGACTACTCTTCAAAGAAGTTGATGGTTGCGAACTTCTAGTTGTCCCCAAGATTATGGAGCGTGATGTCATTAAAAACGCTCATGACTCTGGTCACTTCGCCGCACGTAAAACAATGCATAACATAAAGCAGCAATACTTTATCTCGCATTTAGAGGGTAAAGTTTCAAAGTATATTTCTAATTGTATTGTTTGTATAATACACAGTAAAAAAATGGGCAAACAAGAAGGACGTTTACACTGTATTGGAAAAGGTGATGTTCCCCTGCAAACGCTGCATGTAGACCATCTTGGACCGATGGATATGACTTCTAAGATGTACAAGTACATTTTTGCAGTGGTCGATGGATTCTCCAAATTCGTGTGGCTGTATCCTGTGAAGTCGACAGGACAAGATGAAGTTGTGCAGAAGCTAAAAGAATGGGCAAGCGTATTCCGATTTCCTGCCCGTATAGTAAGCGATAGAGGATCGGCGTTTACATCAAACGCTTACAAAGAGTTTCTGAAGGTCGCCATGGTGGAGCAGATTTGCACAACAACCGGAGTTGCAAGAGGCAACGGTCAAGTTGAGAGGGTCAATTGCTGCATAATTGACATTCTTGCGAAGCTGTCTTCAGACGAACCTGCTAAGTGGTACAAGTATGTGCCACATGTACAGATGGCAATTAACTCGCATGTACATCGATTCGACAACGCTCTCAACGCCGTTCGAGATAATGTTTGGGACGAAGATGTGTACGAAGGTGGACGATCGTTTGCTAGACATGCTGCAGCAGGAGTTGGTGGAGAAGTTCAACGAAGAGTGACAGCAGCTGCGCATAGAAGCAAAACATAATATTGAAGAGGCACAGAAGAATTACAAGATGCACTACGACAAGAAGCGTCGTACGGAGCAGATCTGCAATTTGGGCGACTTGGTCGCTATAAAGCGAACTCAATTTGTTGCAGGCCCAAAGCTGGCTAGCGAATATCTTGGTCCATATGCTGTCATAAAGGTTAAGAGAAACGGTCGCTATGATGTGAAGAAGGCATCAATAAACACCGAGGGACCAAATATTACTGCAACAAGCTGCGATAATATGAAGTTATGGAAATACGTAGCCGAGAACGAGGATATTTTATCATCCGGGACGGATGAAGAAGATCAGGAGGGCCGAATGTAAGATGGTATACTTTGATGCAAGTTGGCAACCCCACCAATAGAGGACAGTTGGTATCCCTGCGAACCGAAGAGTGTTGCCAGTAGCTAAAGAGAGTCGTAGTCGGTCGTCTCGCGCATAAAGTTGACAGTTGAACAAAAGTTGCCAAACATTAAGTTGTAAAGAACACTAAAGTTTTAACGCCATTATTTTGTAATGAATTAACCTAACTGAATTGACTTGAACCATTATAATAAACTTACTTTAATAATAACCTTACATAGATGATAATGCCTTTAAAGTCAGTATGGACAGTGCCTAACGAATTGTCATTGCCGTTTCAGTGACAGTAGTTCTTCTTTTCGTATTATTCACGCTCGAAAATGTCCGTTTATGTTCCCACTTCTCGCCATTTGCGAAGGACAATACTTTGAATAATATATCTGTAAGCACTTTTTCGCAATAAAGCTTTTAATTTTGGAAAAAAACGGCGGAAGCAAAGTTGTACCCCTAATACTATGTAGTATTTATTGATCAATATACACATTATTGTGTGACGTATTTTGTAGCAAAGAGTGAGGCTCATTTCAATTTAAAAATGGTTAATCTATATATTGATAATGGAAGAGAATATCTCTCTTATGAAATGCGTGAATTTTGTGTCGAAAAAGGTATCAGCTATCATTTAACGGTTCCATACCCCACAACTAAATGGTCTTGCAGAGCGGCTGATTAGAACAATCACTGAAAAAGCTCTATGATTAACTGTACTGAACTAAATAAAAGTTTTTGGGGTGAAGCTGTTTTGACAGCAACATATTTAATTAACAGGTCCCCAAGTAGAGCTTTGATGTGGAGCTTTGAGCTTTGAGATGTGGCATAAAAAGAAGCCAGTATTGAAATATCTAAAGATATTTGGCTCGACAGTATATGCACTAAATAAAGTTCGAAAGAGAAAATTTGACGAGAAATCGATAAAAACTGTACTTGTCGGATATGAGCCAAATGGCTATAAGTTATGGAATGAGAACTTGAGAAAATTTATGACAGCTAGAAATGTAGTGGTGGATGAAATAAACATGAAATCGGTGACTTTCCATGAAAATGACTCTGTGGAAAAACATGATGTTTGTGATTATCTAATTGAAGAGAATGAAGAGTCGAATTTTCCATTGCAGGAAAATTGTGAATCTACGGATTCGAAGTCTGATGAAAATCTAAATGAAAATTCAACTTGTCTCGAGAATACCGATCCAGTGGCTGAAACTGGAGATAAAATAAAAGAAAATAAAAATCAAGAACAAATTAGACGCAGTGAGAGAATTAAAGATAAACCAAAGTTATCATATAGATTTTTAGAAAAGTGTCTGATGAATACTCAAATGTGTTTCAATGATATTCCCAATACATATGAAGAGATTAAAACACGTGATGATAGAACCTTGTAAGAGGATGCCATTAAAAACGAACTGAATTCTCATTTTGTAAATAATACATGGTGCTTATTGCAAATGCCTAAGGATAAAAACATAGTAGATTGCAAATGGGTTTTTAGTATAAAACAAGATGAAAATGGTAATTTATTTAAATATAAGGCAAGATTGGTAGCCAGGGGATTCACCCAAGAATATATGATGGATTATGATGAGACTTTTGCACCAGTTGTACGAATTTCTAGTTTTAGATATCTTTTAGCTTTTTCAAATCAATATAATTTATTGATCCATCAGATGGATGTCAAAACAGCTTTTTTAAATGGAGCACTAAAAGATGAAATTTATATGAAAATTCCAAAAGGTTTAATTCAGTATGATGGAAATAAAGTATGTAAACTTAATAAAGCCATTTATGGTCTAAAACAAGCTGCAAGATGCTGGTTTGAGATATTTGAAAGTGCATTACAAAATTTCGGATTTCGGAGTCTAGGAGTAGACAGATGTATATAATTGTATATTCTAGATGAAGGAGATATACATAAAAATATATATGTACTCTTATATGTTGAGGATATAATAATTTCTACTAGTGATTCCGAAAGAATGTCTAAATTTAAAACATATCTATGGGACGGAACTGAGACTGAACAGAAGAAGTACTACAGGGTATATATTTAAAATGTTTGAAAATTGTCCAATTTGCTGGAGTACTACGAAACAAAAATCTGTTGCTGCTTCATCTACCGAAGCTGAATATATGGCCTTATTCGAAGGAGTAAGGGAAGCATTATGGCTAAAATCATTAACAAATCAAATGAAATTAGAATTAAATGGTCCAATAATTATTTTCGAGGATAACAAAGGTTGTATAAGTATAGCCAATAATCTCACTTGCCACAAGAGAACTAAGCACATAGATATCAAATATCATTTTAACAGAGAACAAATTGAAAACAAACTAATTTGTGTTAAGTATCTTTCCACAGATTTACAATTGGCTGATATTTTGACAAAGCCACTACCAACTGACAGATTCACTGTACTGCGAGACCAACTGGGGTTAACCGAATCTTGTATGATGAAAATAATCTGAATGAGCAAAATGAATTTTTATATGAAGTCTGAATCTTTTATATATATATGTCGCAGCCTGGTAACAGAATAATGTTGAGTTTGAATTTAACTGAAAAGTAGTACATGGTATGTTGGAGGAATGCATTCTGTTATATAACAAGAGCATCATTTGAATGGCAATTCGAATGAGCATGGCGCCTGCAGATGTTCCAGTATGTGAGAGTGTACATGCAAAAAGAATGAATATGATGAAATACTTTGGTGAATGTAATACTTGGTAGAGGAACGAAGAGAAAAGGAACGACGCCACACGGTGGAACAGTCAGTTGAGTAGAGTCCGGTAAAAAAGAGAGTGACGACTTAACATCTTGCAGGCGACTTGCTGTGCTCTTAGACTTGTAAAAAAGAATATAAAAATAATGGAAGGAGATCAGCCTACATCTCCTTCTCCGACATCAGAAGTGGGATCGGCCTCGCCACAAGACTTTACGAGTGATCAGTGGCGTGCTTTATTTGATGCGCAAAAGAAAAATTTTCTGGACTTAATGAAGTGTGTGCAGACTTCCAAGATGGCAGCGGTACCCAGTAATAAAGTAACGCTGCCAAGATTTAATCCCTGACATGGCAAATGCAGATGCAGCTTCGTGGTGTAAAACCGTTGACATAATTATGGCAGAAAGTGTGTTGGAAGGTAGCGCTCTGGTCATGGCGCTAAGCAATTCATTGGAAGGAGGAGCTTCTCAGTGGTTGTCTCAAATTTCCTACAGCGGAATGAAGTGGCCAGAATTCCGAGACTTGTTCGTTCAACGTTATGAAGGCGTAGAGACTCCGGCAGGAATTGTTCTAAATATGTTCAGCGGCGGGCCCAGACCAAGCGAGGTGTATGCTAGCAGGCAAGTTACGGCGTTGCTATCGAAGTGGAAGCAAATGAGCAATGAGGAAATTGCGGTGTCCGTTGTGCTGGCACATACTGCGCAGTTGGACAACAGGCTGCAACGTTTGTTGTTCACAACGAATATCAGTACACGCAGTGAAATGGAACAATAATTACGTGCCTATGCATATGGCAAAAGAAGCGATGGGAAAACATCAGATTATATCTCTGGGCCAGAACGAAAGAAGAGATGTCCATCACACGTGAAGTGTCACTTTGTGGGAATTCTGGACACAGGATCGTGGAATGCCGCAGCAGGATTTCAGCAGAATCAAGTGCATCGAAGAATAATTCTACTCGCAGCAACTCCACATCGAAGAGAGACTTGTCCACCGTGACCTGCTACAAGTGTGGCCAGCTGGGCCATATTGCAACAACTTGCACTACGGATACTTCGTCTACAAGCAAGGGAAACACGTATGAGAAGCGAGTGAATCTATGTTCGGTCGTTGAACCAAGAGGAGTTCTGTATCAACTGGGTGAATATATTCCATACTTTTTTGATTCAGGAGCGGAGTGCTCGTTATTGAAAGAAAAATTAGTTGATAAGTTTAAAGGAAAAAGACTCAACAATACTGTATTGATAAGCGGCATTGGTGATGGCTCAGTGACATGCACAATGCAAATTCTGTCCACTGTAAAAATTTGTGAATTTTCCATTGAAATCCTTTTCCATGTAGTCATGGATAAATATCTAAAGTATGATGTCCTGATAGGCCGTGAAAATCTAGGTCAGGGTTTTGGAGTGTCAATTGATGCCAACAAGTTTGCTCTTTATAAAACAAATACAGTCAATACACTGTCCAGCATTGTTGAGTTGGATTTCATGGATACCATAAATAATGACGTAGATCTGAGTCAGTCCGATAAAGCCGAACTTGCAGAATTGCTGAAGTCATATGCTCCAACATTTATAAAGGGTATACCAATTAGTTACTACGGGTGAACTAGAAATCCGTTTGACTGATATAAATAAAACGGTGGTGAGACGTCCGTATAGACAGAGTACTGAGGAAAAGTTGCTGGTGAGAAGCAAAATACAGGAACTACTAGCATCCAATGTCATACGTCCGAGTTGTTCACCATTCGCTAGCCCAATGTTGTTGGTAAAGAAAAAAATGGTAGTGATCGATTGTGTATTGACTATCGAGAGTTAAATGCGAATACAATCTCAGATAAGTATCCTGCCACTAATATCAGATCAGATTGACAGGTTGCGTGGCAGCTTGTATTTCTCTAGTTTGGATATGGCAAGCGGATTTTATCAAATCCCAATAAAATCGAATTCTATTGAACGAACAGCATTCGTCACTACAGAAGGCCAATATGAATTCCTAGCTATGCCCTTTGGTCTCAAGAACGCCTCATCTGTGTTTCAAAGAGCAATCATTCAAGCATGTCATCATTTAGGGGATGTAGCACTCTCATATGCAGTTGTTTACATAGATGATGTTTTTGATTGTAGCTAGCAAAAAAGAGGAGGCGTTCATCAGACTTAAAGAGGTGTTGCAGAGGTTATCCAAGGCAGGGTTTTCCTTTAACATAAACAAGTGTACCTTCTTAAAATCGAAAATTGAATATTTAGGGTATCAAATTGAAAATGGTGAAATAAGACCAAATCCGAAAAAGATACAATCATTGGCTTCATTACCGCCACCACAGACAGTTACACAACTGAGACAGTTCATTGGCTTGCCATCTTATTTTCGACAGTTTATTCCCAAATTTTCCGAAAAAATGAAGCCCTTGTATTTACTAACGTCAAAGAATAATACGTTTAAATGGTGTGACAAGCACGAGCAGGTGCGCCAAGAAGTTAAATCCACATTGGTGAGTGATTCTGTATTGATTATTTATGACCCTCAGTACCCAATTGAACTCCATACAGATGCTAGTGCAGATGGGTATGGCGCCATATTTATGCATAAAGTAGACGGTAAACCACGAGTTATAGAATACTATAGCAAATGCACTACAGGGGCAGAATCGCGATACCACTCTTACGAACTTGAAACGCTGGCTGTGTTTAATGCAGTGAAGCATTTTCGCCATTATTTACATGGCCAATCATTTGTGGTATATACTGATTGTAACGCCTTGAAAGCCAGTCGTCATAAAGTAGATTTGACGCCAAGGGTCCATCGTTGGTGGGCGTATCTACAATCTTTTGATTTTGAGGTAGAGTACAGAAAGGGAAATAGCATGGCGCATGTAGACTTCCTCTCGCGTAACCCCATAGTGATCGGAAAATCCCCTATTGCAACGAAAGTAACAGAAATGCGCATAGATCTGGCGGACATCCCAGACAATTGGTTAATTGCGGAACAGCATCGAGATGTTGAAATTTCTGATTTGGTGGCAAAATTGCAGAGTGATGAATTCCCGCATGAATTGGCAAAGACGTATGAATTGCGTTCGGGGATACTATATAGGAAGATACAGAGAAATGTTCGAACTAGGTGTCTACAAGTAATTCCGAGGGCATTCAGATGGTCCGTCATTAATCATGTCCATGAGGCCATCATGCATTTGGGGTGGGAAAAAACTTTAGATAAAGTGTATACGCAGTATTGGTTCCAGCATATGTCTAAATACGTACGAAAATTTGTCGAAAATTGTATCACATGCAAACTGTCAAAATCAACATCGCGTAAATCTCAAATAGAATTGCATTCCATACCGAAGGTGAGCATTCCATGGCACACAGTGCACGTCAACATTAGTGGAAAGTTAAGTTGAAGTTAAAGTTAAGTTAAATCAAGGCTACAGTCGCACCATGTAGTTAGCTGGCCAGTGGCTACATGGCGGGGGCTATGAGGGTCAAGAGTGACCATGACGCAGAGTGCGTGTTATCGTTGCAAAGGTGTGCAGCAAGAGCCTAAGAACGTGACGTGATAGACTCTCTAGTAAGCGAGAGTCTGTTATGGATAGTCTGTCGAAACGAAATGTGAAGTATCATGTGGCATAGCGGAGATGTAGTTGTTTGGCTTGAACAGAAGATGAGAGAAAAGACAAGAGAAAACGTTAATTGCAAGAGAGAACTTGAGCAGAGCATGGAGCCCTTATAAGTAAAACACAAGTAAAGCAAACAAAATCTTTTGTTGAAATAAACAAATATCTTATGTTGGAATGAAGAAATGTATTATGTTGAAATGAAGAAATATCTTATGTTGTAATCTATAAGTAAAGAGAAAAGAAAATCTTATGTTAAAGTCATGAAGTGTTTTATATTTAATTGAAGAAACATCCTATGTCGAACTAATTTCAAATTATGTGTTAAAATAAAGAAGTGTTTGAGCTTTAAAAAAAGAAATGTTTTATAGCACACGAGGACGTGTGATCGTCAGGAAGGCCGTATCGCAGCCTAGTAACAGAATAATGTTGAGTTTGAATTTAACTGAAAAGTAGTACATGGTATGTTGGAGGAATGAATTCTGTTATATAACAAGAGCATCATTTGAATGGCAATTCGAATTAGCATGGCGCCTGCAGATGTTCCAGTATGTGAGAGTGTACATGCAAAAAAGAATGAATATGAAGAAATACTTTGGTGAATGAACGTAATGAAATACTTGGTAGAGGAACGAAGAGAAAAGGAACGACGCCACGCGGTGGAACAGTCAGTTGAGTAGAGTCCGGTAAAAGAGAGAGTGACGACTTAACATCTTACAGGCGACTTACTGTGCTCTTAGACTTGTAAAAATAATATAAAAATAATGGAAGGAGATCAGCCTACATCTCCTTCTCCGACATATATATAACCATAATCAAATCAAATAATTACTAGTCTAATCATTACTATGTTTATCTAACTGAATCTTGAATGATGAAAATAATCTAAATGAGAAAAATGAATTTTGAATCTTTTATATATATATATAACCATAATCAAACCGTAACAATTACTAGACAAAATATTAATATGTTTATTTAAGTGAATCTTGTTAAATTTTTATTTGATTGAAATAATTGGGTTTTACTGGGTTTCCCCAATTCTTTGCAGAAAATGCTGGTTCAATAAAAGTAACCCCAGAGAAAAAAGAAAAGAATTAGAATACAACCATTAGAAAACGCACGCACTCGTCTGAATGTAATTTTTCATTTCATTAATTTTTAATCAGTTTGTGTCAGTGTGATTTTTGAGGTGGCGTGTTGAAAATACAAAAGTCACACTTATGCAAAGTTGTGTTTATATGAAGAGTGATGAAATTAAGAGGATCATGTCATTGCTTGACATTCACATGGCATTGTTTTACCTTCACATGTATGTTAAAGAGTAATCGTCCTATTCGCTTGCAGACAACGAGACAGTGCGGTTGGTTCTATCGGTTGCTTATTTAAATTAATTATTGAACAATCAAATAACAATAAAAGTGTTTCATTATTTGGTTGATGGGCTGGCTTATAATATACTTAAACGTATTTTTATTATATTAAATTCAATATAAACAATATCACTAACCTAAATCATATATCAGACAACTCATCTGATAATGAAACTATCCATTCCGCTGAAAGTAGTTACGAACAAGTAATAGAAGAGACCAATATGCCATTGAACAAGTTTAAGCAACAATTACTGATTTCAAACAATAGATTTACCATTCATGAAAAAAATTGAAGTATCTAACAAAACCCGGCATATAATAGAGTGTGACACTGTAGAGAATTTAATAACAATACTAAAGGAGTTCGTTCAACCTAAATTCGTTACTGGAATTCACTGCACTCCAGAAGATTTATTTGAAATCCAAACCCCTCTTAAAAATACATTTACTAACAAATTTTTATATACGAAGAAGTTTATTTCTGACATTACAAATAAAAACGATCAGGAAATCATAATAGAGGAAACACATGTTCGCGCTCATAGAGGTTTTGATGAAAACCTTAAACAAATCTTAAAATACTATTATTGGCCCAAACTTTACGAACAACTTAAACAACATATTCGAAATTGAGAAATATGTAACAAAAATAAATACAATAGACACCCCAAACAGATCCCGATATCTGAAGCACCCATTCCAAATAAAGGAGGTGAACAAATTCACATTGACATTTTTAATGCTCAGAAATTGACATTCCTTACTTGCGTAATCAAAAAAATAAAGAACAAATCAAACGTGGAGTCTAAAATTTTAAAATTAATCCAACCTTTCCCTTTTGCCAAATCAATAATGATGCTCAATTTAAATCTACAATAACACGTGCCGGTTTAACAATATATTACGCAGACCCCAGACACAGTTTAACTAACGGTCAAGTAGAAAGAGTTAATTCGACCATAATAGAAATTGCTCGCTGTATTCAAGAGGAATACCTATTATTAGACTAAAAAAAATTAATTATCAGCAGTTAAAGAATATAATCAATCAATACAGTCGTCCACACAGCAAAAACCTTATGATATTTTGTTTAATAAAACAGATCATTCACATTTACCAGGAAGATTAACAGTCCAAACGAAAATGGTAGAGTATAATAATCTAAACAGAACACCTAAAACTTATCAAGTAGGAGATGTCATTTACGAGAAAAAACATGGCGAGCGTAATAAACTCCACCCAAGATATAAAAAGCAAATAGTAAAAGAAGATTTAAAAAATAAAGTAATAATTAATAAAAAAGATCGTATTATTCACAAAGATAATATTAAGATTTAACCATTTTTTACGTTTTCTATTTTTTTTTTCATGTTTTAGCATGAATATATTATTATTCATATATATGTCGGAGAAGAAGATCTTGGCTGATCTCCTTCCATTATTTTTATATTATTTTTACAAGTCTAAGAGCACAGCAAGTCGCCTGCAAGATGTTAAGTCGTCACTCTCTTTTTACCGGACTCTACTCAACTGACCGTTCCACCGCCAAGTATTTCATCACGTTCATTCAGCAAAGTATTTCATCATATTCATTCTTTTTGCATGTACACTCTCACATACTAGAACATCTGCAGGCGCCATGCTCATTCGAATTGCCATTCAAATGATGCTCTTGTTATATAACAGAATTCATTCCTCCAACATACCATGTACTACTTTTCAGTTAAATTCAAACTCAACATTATTCTGTTACCAGGCTGCGACACGGCCTTCCTGACGATCACACGTCCTCGTGTGCTATAGAACATTTCTTTTTTTAAAGCTCAAATACTTCTTTATTTTAACACATAATTGGAAATTAGTTCGACATAGGATGTTTCTTCAATTAAATATAAAATACTTCATGACTTTAACATAAGATTTTCTTTTCTCTTTACTTATAGATTACAACATAAGATATTTCTTCATTTCAACATAATACATTTCTTCATTCCAACATAAGATATTTGTTCATTTCAACAAAAGATTTTGTTTGCTTTACTTGTGTTTTACTTATAAGGGCTCCATGCTCTGTTCAAGTTCTCTCTAGCAATTAACGTTTTCTCATCTCTTTTCTCTCATCTTCTGTTCAAGCCAAACAACTACATCTCCGCTATGCCACATGATACTTCACATTTCGTTTCGACAGACTATCCATAACACACTCTCGCTCACTAGAGAGTCTATCACGTCACGTTCTTAAGCTCTTGCTGCACACCTTTGCAACGATAACACGCACTCTGTGTCATGGTCACTCTTGACCCTCATAGCCCCCGCCATGTAGCCACTGGCCAGCTAACTACATGGTGCGACTGTAGCCTTGTGAATGATTTAATTTGTGTTGATGGAACCATCGAGTGCCTCACCTGGCGATCTGTCGATTGTCTCTGCGTCTACCACCTTAGGCATCGCGCGCAATAGTTCATGTGCATCCTTATATGTTCGTTTGCTTGTCAAAGATTTCAACGTATATCGGTCACCATCAAGCTTCTCTACTATCACAAAAGGACCTTTAAACTTTCGAGCTTTGTTTGGTGCCGTTCTTCACTCTTGAGCAGGACATGGTCGCCCATCTTATAGGCAACAATCTTAGCTTTACTTTTATCATATCATATTTAGCATTTTTCTCTATATTATGTAAGGCTGTTTTTCTAATACTATCTCTGTCAACTGCATATTCTTCTATTAATGGCATCATGCCCATAGGTCTAGCCTCTTTCCCTATTAATAATTCTAATGGACTAACTTTTGTTACTCGATGAGCCGTGCAATTCATGGCCAACTGGATTTCGTTTAAAGCTTCTTGCCAAGATCGCTTACTGGTCTCTACCGCTGTCAGCATTGCCTTCATGGTACTCATGACGCGCTCCACTTGGCCATTAGCGCGGCTAGCTCCAGTTGCTATTATATGCAGATCTATTTTTTGCGATGAGCAGAATTGCTTAAAATCATTGCTAGTAAAGCTACGGCCCTGGTCTGCCATTATGCGAGTTGGCACCCCAAAAAGACATATAGTGGACTTAAATGCATCAATGCAACTGTTAGTGTCCAGGTTTAGTGCATGGTGCAAATGAACATATTTAGTGAAGGCAACTATTTGCACTATCACGTATTCTTTAATGTCATTCTTCCCACTTAACTTTCCACTAATGTCGACGTGCACTGTGTGCCATGGAATGCTCACCTTCGGTATGGAATGCAATTCTATTTGAGATTTACCCGATGTTGATTTTGACAGTTTGCATGTGATACAATTTTCGACAAATTTTCGTACGTATTTAGACATATGCTGGAACCAATACTGCGTATACACTTTATCTAAAGTTTTTCCCACCCCAAATGCATGATGGCCTCATGGACATGATTAATGACGGACCATCTGAATGCCCTCGGAATTACTTGTAGACACCTAGTTCGAACATTTCTCTGTATCTTCCTATATAGTATCCCCGAACGCAATTCATACGTCTTTGCCAATTCATGCGGGAATTCATCACTCTGCAATTTTGCCACCAAATCAGAAATTTCAACATCTCGATGCTGTTCCGCAATTAACCAATTGTCTGGGATGTCCGCCAGATCTATGCGCATTTCTGTTACTTTCGTTGCAATAGGGGATTTTCCGATCACTATGGGGTTACGCGAGAGGAAGTCTACATGCGCCATGCTATTTCCCTTTCTGTACTCTACCTCAAAATCAAAAGATTGTAGATACGCCCACCAACGATGGACCCTTGGCGTCAAATCTACTTTATGACGACTGGCTTTCAAGGCGTTACAATCAGTATATACCACAAATGATTGGCCATGTAAATAATGGCGAAAATGCTTCACTGCATTAAACACAGCCAGCGTTTCAAGTTCGTAAGAGTGGTATCGCGATTCTGCCCCTGTAGTGCATTTGCTATAGTATTCTATAACTCGTGGTTTACCGTCTACTTTATGCATAAATATGGCGCCATACCCATCTGCACTAGCATCTGTATGGAGTTCAATTGGGTACTGAGGGTACTAAATAATCAATACAGAATCACTCACCAATGTGGATTTAACTTCTTGGCGCACCTGCTCGTGCTTGTCACACCATTTAAACGTATTATTCTTTGACGTTAGTAAATACAAGGGCTTCATTTTTTCGGAAAATTTGGGAATAAACTGTCGAAAATAAGATGACAATGAACTGTCTCAGTTGTGTAACTGTCTGTGGTGGCGGTAATGCAGCCAATCATTGCATCTTTTTCGGATTTCGCCTTATTTCACCATTTTCAATTTGATACCCTAAATATTCAACTTTCGATTTTAAGAAGGTACACTTGTTTATGTTAAAGGAAAACCCTGCCTTGGATAACCTCTGCAACACCTCTTTAAGTCTGATGAACGCCTCCTCTTTTTGTGCTAGCTACAATCAGAACATCATCTATGTAAACAACTGCATATGAGAGTGCTACATCCCCTAAGGCTTGAATGATTGCTCTTTGAAACACAGATGAGGCGTTCTTGAGACCAAAGGGCATAGCTAGGAATTCATATTGGCCTTCTGTAGTGACGAATGCTGTTCGTTCAATAGAATTCGATTTTATTGGGATTTGATAAAATCCGCTTGCCATATCCAAACTAGAGAAATACAAGCTGCCACGCAACTTGTCAATCTGATCTGATATTAGTGGCAATGGATACTTATCTGAGATTGTATTCGCATTTAACTTTCGATAGTCAATACACAATCGATCACTACCATCCTTTTTCTTTACCAACAACATTGGGCTAGCGAATGGTGAACAACTCGGACGTATGACATTGGATGCTAGTAGTTCCTGTATTTTGCTTCTCACCAGCAACTTTTCCTCAGTACTCTGTCTATACGGACGTCTCACAACCGTTTTATTTATATCAGTCAAACGAATTTCTAGTTCACCCGTAGTAACTCTCCTAATTGGTATACCCTTTATAAATGTTGGAGCATATGACTTCAGCAATTCTGCAAGTTCGGCTTTATCGGACTGACTCAGATCTACGTCATTATTTATGGTATCCATGAAATCAAACTCAACAATGCTGGACAGTGTATTGAAAGTATTTGTTTTATAAAGAGCAAACTTGTTGGCATCAATTGACACTCCAAAACCCTGACCTAGAATTTCACGGCCTATCAGCACATCATACTTTAGATATTTATCCATGACTACATGGAAAAGGATTTCAATGGAAAATTCACAAATTTTTACAGTGGACAGAATTTGCATTGTGCATGTCACTGAGCCATCACCAATGCCGCTTATCAATACAGTATTGTTGAGTCTTTTTCCTTTAAACTTATCAACTAATTTTTCTTTTCAATAACGAGCACTCCGCTCCTGAATCAAAAAAGTATGGAATATATTTACCCAGTTGATACAGAACTCCTATTGGGCTCGCCGCTGAACATATTTAGCACAATTCCTGCCGGAGTCTCTATGCCTTCATAACGTTGAACGAACAAGTCACGGAATTCTGGCCACTTCATTCCGCTGTAGCAAATTTGAGACAACCACTGAGAGGCTCCTATGAATTGCTTAGCGCCATGACCAGAGCGCTACCTTCCAACACACTTTCTGCCATAATTATGTCAACGGTTTTACACCACGAAGCTGCATCTGCATTTGCCATGTCAGGATTAAATCTTGGCAGCGTTACTTTATTACTGGGTACCGCTGCCATCTTGGAAGTCTGCATACACTTCATTAAGTCCAGAAAATTCTTGTTTTACCCCTCAAATAAAGCACGCCACTAATCACTCGTAAAGTCTTGTGGCGAGGCCGATCCCACTTCTGATGTCGGAGAAGGAGATCTTGGCTTATCCTTCCATTATTTTTATATTATTTTTACAAGTCTAAGAGCACAGCAAGTCGCCTGCAAGATGTTAAGTCGTCACTCTCTTTTTACCGGACTCTACTCAACTGACCGTTCCACCGCGTGGCGTCGTACCTTTTCTCTTCGTTCCTCTACCAAGTATTTCATCACGTTCATTCAGCAAAGTATTTCATCATATTCATTCTTTTTGCATGTACACTCTCACATACTAGAACATCTGCAGGCGCCATGCTCATTCGAATTGCCATTTAAATGATGCTCTTGTTATATAACAGAATTCATTCCTCCAACATACCATGTACTGCTTTTCAGTTAAATTCAAACTCAACATTATTCTGTTACCAGGCTGCGACATATATATTACTGGGCTCAGCCGCTTCTAATATTATAAATTACTCTAAAGAAGATTACGTTTTAATCGAAGACACAAATAACATATTTTTATACGAAAAAAATACAAACGCTACAGTCAGGAGCTGACTGTATAAGGCCATGGATTATCATAGTATACCGTAGGCAATAGGTATAGGTATGCATTTGTAGCGCGTACCAAATTTCATTACATGGGCTTCTTCTTGATTTTAATTTGTTTGACTGTAACTTTTCTTTTAGTTTATTAGAAAAAAAAAAAAAATAATAAAATAAAATAAGAAATAATTAATAAATGAAAATTCGCACCCGCCTCAACCGGGAGTTAAACACACGCACTCTCTCACAGCCGTCCGCCACTCTAACCACTCGGCCATTGCCTTACTCCCTTGCCCATCGGCAAAGCTGCATTGTGAACCAATTCTGTTCCCATACAATGCAAATAAAAAGTTAAATAAAATGCTGTGTGTCTGACGCTAGATTTGAACTTCGGTATGGTCTGCATAATTATTATATAATTATTATATATGCATAATTATTATATATGCATGTTCAAAGTGAGTTTAATTCGTATCATATCTCACTTATTTATAGTCCGATATTAATGACATTTTCACATAACGCCCGTGGCAAGGTATTTGTCATGTAAGATATACAACTTTGGTTATTGAGTTAATATTGTAGGTTTTAAGTAGTTATTTCTGATTTACAGAGGCGGGAAGGGGCGTGTCCAAATTTTTAAAAAACTTTGAGACACTGCAATATATACGTATGTTGTCACAAAATTTGATGACTCTAGCTCTTATAGTTTCTAATATCCAGGTGTTCATACAGACAGACAGACAGACAGACGGACAGACAGACATGGCTCAATCGACTCGGCTACTGATACTGATTCAGAATATATATAGTTTATGGGGTCGGAGATGCCTCCTTCTGCCTGTTACGCACATTTCCGTTCCGACAAACACAATAGACCATGAATTTTTTTAAAATCCATGTCCTAAATACGGGGAACTATACCACGTATCTAATTTAAGTTTTTATAAAAGCATTATTGAGGAAGAAGTAAAATATGTAAAGGATAATAACATCAGTACTGATTGGGATTTTTATTTGCAATTGAAACTAGCTAGCTCTCTTTTAATACAACTTACACCACACAAAAAAAATAAAAAGAAGCATAAATGCACTTGGTACCATTTTTAAATGGATAACAGGTACACCAGATCATAATGATATGGTTACCATACAAAATAAAGTACGAGTAAATGACCTTACAGTCAATAACAATAAACAAAATAAAATCAATTCTGCAATTTTTAAAGAAATAAGGAGGGTAAATTGTAAACAATAATTGCAACTTATATCACGATAAGGCTATATCTCAAAAAGATGTAAAATTATTAATTGAAGATAAAGTAGCTAAATGTAATAATACTTTTCATTCCATCCAAATTTATAAAAAAAAATATATAGTAATTTTGCACAATTACGAAATACTAAAAATTGTTTTGTAGACCTACTCAATAAAGAATTCACAAGTTGTAAGAAAATAAAAGAAAAAACAAACAATTAAAAATAATAACAGATGGCGCAATTTTAGTGACCGGAATAAACTATGTTAATCATACTCTATTTGCAGGAATTTATGTAATTACCTTTGAAACCATTGTCGACATAAATAACATAACATATACCAATACCAAACAAAAATTGTTAAATTATATTGAAAACAATAGATTCACTAACTTTTTAATATCCGAATATCTATAAAGCAATAATACTGAACTTACATTTGAAAATACCAACATATTATCCCTTATTATAATTCCTCTAAAAACAACCATGTTCAAATAACAGAGTATACTCTCTTGGTGATCGGTCGTGTTTTGCTTCTGCTCCTAATAATTTTCTTATTATTTACCTTAACTCACTTTAACATTAACTTAGTTGATTTAAAATCAGTGCTAATTAGTCAATGGTAACTGTGTGTGTAAATATTCAACATAGAGATTGGTGTAATTGGTAATTTAAATTGTATTTCTGTACATTTATTTTGCTGGCGCGTCTTCAGCGTCTTGAAATTTGTTTTTGTTTCAATTTTACACTCCTACGGTTTTTCGCTCTCTCACGTTTGCTCCGCTCTCTTAGTGCGCTGCTTTGTGTCAACGATACAGCTGTAGTTGTTGTTCTATTGTTTCACTCTCGCTTCTAGCTTACACTTTTACGCTCTCCCACTCTTACGTCTTTTTACGCTCTCCGAGTGTACTGCGTTTGTGTTAGTGCTCACTTTTACAGCGCTCCCTTTGGAATCAGCTGTGTTGTTATAATTATCGCAACCTTTCTTTTCTTTGCTCTCTATGTTTGTAACAGTTCTCTCCTAGCTTTTTGTTTTTGTCTGTTATTTTCTCTTTGCTTCTGTACAACTATTTTTTCTTTTGGAATTCCCATCATTAGTTGAGGCATATCACTTTTCCTTAGTAATGGAGGCCTGTTGTGCAATTACACACAAGTGTACAGCCGATTCAAATCCAGACTTTGTTTCGTGCTGGTTATGCGAAAAGGTTTTCCATATTAAGTGCGTCGGCTTAACCGTCGGTATCAAGGACGCCCTAAACACCAAGTCTGGCCTGCATTGGTCTTGCCAATTCTGTCGGGGTAAGGAACTCAATTTGAGCAGTATCCTCAGGCAGACTAAGCTGGAACTTTATAAGCTTCATTTGCCGTTTTCGCAGTTACAGTACAATTTTAATAGTGTGAAAGCCAAGTTTAAGGCCTTTGATTTCGATGAGCCCCTTAATCTTTCACCATCGACTTCTTCAATCATAATCTCTTCTAGATCTCTCCTATCTCCTACGACTCCTTCAACTACCCCTGCTAACTTGTCCGATCCACCAACTCTGGTCGTCACCTCTCCTTTCCCTGAGTCTAATAAAACTCCTAATAAAACTACTAAAACTACTTCCAACAAGAAAGTATCTTCTAATAAGAAAGATACATTATACAATCCCTCTACATCTTCCAATTCGTCTGGCTCTATACTGAGTGTAGACAATTTAGTAACTTTACCCGTGATTTCCCCCCCATTTCGGTACTGAGTGTAAAACCTCTAGTTGCCGTTAAACCTAAGAAGTTGGTCTTCGTTTCTCATCTGGCACCTGACACATCGAAAGTTGATGTAAAATCATACATCCTTTCTAAAATCCAGACTGAAAATTTAGTCGTTGAAAAATTTAACTTTAAATTTCCCAGGGAAATATCTTCTTTTAAAATTAGTATTTCGGCTGAGCATTTCCCAATTGTGTGCAATGGATCTTTTTGGCCGCCTGACTTAATTGTTAAGGAGTTTACTCCTAAACAAAAGACTAATACACCTGTTACCCTTCCTTCGCTGACCGTTGCATCTCCGAACGGTACAGCAAAAAACTTAAAAACTATAAAAAACTAAATTCTAACCTCTTTGTTGCCCATCAAAATGTTCGAGGCCTAAATATTAAACTTTCTAAACTATTTACTAATAGTATATCTTTTGTCTATCATATTTTAATATTTACTGAAACTTGGTTAAAACCGGATATATAAAATAGCGAAATCTTTTCTAATAAGTATACTTCCTTCAGATGTGACCGTTTGTCGCGATCTGGAGGAGGGGTTCTTATTGCCGTTGATTCAAATCTGTCTACTGATATTGTTTCAATAGACTGTCTTCCCAATTTAGAATTCGTGTGCGTTAAAATAACTTTAAATCATATTTCAGTTTATGTAACTTGCTCGTACATTCCTCCTTCCTCAGAAACTTCTTTGTATCTAGAACACCTGTCTTGCATTAAATCTATAGAATCAGAACTTTCGGATAGAGATTATCTATTGGTTTTTGTTGACTTCAATTTACCTCAAATAAATTGGTCCTCTTATTCAAATGTTTTGATTCCCTCCATTTTTAACCCATTTATCAATGGACTTTCTGAACTATCCTTGTTTCAAATTAACACTTTTCATAACCATAATGTCAAAATCCTTGACTTAATTTTCACTCCTGATACTCACATTAATAACATTTCAAGAACTAATCCCTTAGTCTTTCCTGAAGATCCTTATCATCCTACTTTAGTACTTATTTTAGAACTGCCGTCCCCCGTGCAAACTGAAATTGTTAAGTGTGCTTCAAAATCACGCTGCTTCCGCAAAACTGACTTTGTGAGGCTTAATAATCTAATTCTAGAACACGATTGGTCTTGTTTTTATGCATGCACGAACTTAATTACTTTTACTTCATATTTTTATAATACCTTGAACAAATTTTTCGACGAGTGTGTTCCACGTGTATATCCTGCCAAGACTAAAAGTCTTCCATGGTTTACTCGTGAGTTAGTCAGGGTGAAAAACTTAAAATCTCGGTATTATAAAAAATTTAAAAAAGCTGGAAATCCTTCTGATTTTTCTCGTTATACTGTTGCAAAGGCTAACTTTATTGCTCTTAATATTAAATGTTATGAGGACTATATACATCGCTGTCGGCTTCAATTTGCACGTGATCCTAAGCAGTTTTATAATTTTGTTGACTTGAAACGTTGATCTAATAAATTCCCATCTCGTCTCTCTTATGAAAATAATGAAGCAACTAATGACCAGGCCGCTGCTGATCTTTTTGCGAATTTTTTTCAATCAACCTATTCATCTAATACCTATGATTCTAATCTTTCTTATCCTTATCCTATTCATAACTCTAATTCAATTTCTTGCCATAGTATCGATGAAGATTCTCTTCTTACTAACCTGCACCTGGTTAAACCCATTAACTCACCTGGACCTGACGGAGTACCAGGATGTGTTCTTAGATATTGTGCCTTATCCTTATATAGACCTATTTTTAGGTTATTCAAATTATCCTTAGCTACTAGTAATTTTCCTTCAGTCTGGAAAGAATCATATTCCATCCCTCTTCACAAAAATGGGTCTAAATAGGAAGTGAAGAATTACAGGTGTATTTCTAAATTATCCTCTATACCTAAATTATTTGAAAAACTTGTTACGGCCCAGCTAACCCACATGTGTAGGTCCGTTATTTCACCATGTCAACATGGTTTCATGAAATCCAGATCCTCCACAACTAATCTTCTGGAATTCTCATCTCTTATTATAAAAGGGTTTCAGAAAAAGATGCAAACCTCAGGTGTTCCTCAGGGTAGTCATTTGGGTCCTTTACTCTTTAACGATCTTCCCTCTATTTTGAAATTCTCTACAATTTATATGTATGCTGACGATGTGAAACTCTGCTTTACATACAAGGAACCGACTTGGAGTTCGCTACAGGTTGATATTGACTCCTTTTTGTGATTGGTGCAGCTTTAATCTTTTAAGTTTAAATTGTTCTAAATGTAAAGTAATGACATTTTACAGAAGCAATTTCCACGTCGTCAACTATACACTTTATCTATCCCCTCTTCTAAGAATATCAAATGTCAATGACCTTGGTATTCTTTTTGACCATAAACTGAAATTTGATTTCTATATTAAGCAAATTGTAAATAGGGCCTCTCGAACCCTTGGTTTCATTAAAAGGTGGGCCAAGGAATTCAATGACCCTTATACAACAAAGTTGCTTTATACCTCCCTTGTTCGCCCGATTCTTGAATATGGTTCTTGCATTTGGTTACCGCAATATCATGTTCACCAAGACAGAATTGAGTCTGTGCAAAAACAATTTTTACTTTTTGCTCTTCGTGGTTTTAACTGGGTCTCTGGAGTTGATTTACCCTCTTATTCTAGTAGACTACTTCTAATAAATTTAACATCTCTTACTAACCGCCGCATAATGTTAGGTGTAATGTTATCGATGATATCGATGATATGATATCGATTCCCCGATCTTGCTTAATCAAATTAACTTCTCTATCCCTTATAGATTAACCAGAAATTTTGCACCTCTTTTGCTTGATTTCTGCAATAACAATTATAGTCTGCATGAGCCTTTCCGAATTCTCTGCTCTGATTACAACAAACTGTTTGGAGTAATTAACTCGGATTGTTCCCTAATTGCTATTAAAACTGTCATCATTAACTCATTAACATTTAACCCTAACAACTAACCACTACCGATCTGATTGGGTTTTCTCTGGGTTTCCCCAATCCTCTGCAACAAATGTTGGTTCGGCTAATTTGTTAGTCCCAGTTTCAAAATTTCAAATTTTCAAAATTTCAAATTTTCAAAATTTAATTTCTTTTTGTAATTTTACTGTTTAACGTAAATTTTTACTTTAATTTTACATATATATATTGGTTTTTTTTTTTAACTTTTAATTCATATTTAATTTTAATTATCAAAACTGTATTATTAATTTTTATATTTTTCTTCCTACAGTCGACTGCTCTTAGTTGACTTTAAATAAATAAATAAATAAATTAGTTATAATTTTAATTATTTTTGTATTTTTTATGTTAAAGCTTCTAAAAAATTTATTCCCCCAATTTATGTCCAATTATTGGAAACTTCATAAAACAAAATTCAGTTACTAAACGTAACACAAATCAGATACCTGAAGTTGACTTAAACGCTTTGAAATCACTTAATGATTAAATTGACCAACTTACAGATACCCTTTAGAATCGGGGACGATTCATCTTTAGAAAGGGGGAGTTATCACCCTCAGTCCCTCTATATTCGATATGAAAATTATAAACAGTTTTCATAGCCACTTGGGAACCTATTTTTTGCTCTAGCTCTATCCTCTTGCGCCAGTATCTTAAAAACATATACAATATCCGAAGCCTGTCAGCGCTTTTCGTCAAACAAACAATTTTTTCCCAAGAGGAAGTTATTAAACTGCGCAGTTCAAAAACGTAAATATTGACCACTTGGTCACTTATCCCCCCATACTAATTAGAACTGTTCAAGTGTCAACAAAATTCTCGATCAAGAGCGTATCATAAACAACGCTCTCATGATCTGCGTCTCCACGCTCCATTGTAAACAAATCCTAATTTCACCACGAGACGGAAGCTTTGACATTACTTAAGCTTAAGAATATATCTGTAACTTCAGTCCTATTTTGCGATTCAATAAATACGGAAGTTTCTTCCTACAAAAAATAAATTTTTTTCCATCACGCATTCGCGAGTTGGTTAATTTGCACGGCCCGCGTATGAATGTATGCGTTGCTTGTGAAGTTTGACAACAGGCAACTGCTTCGGCCAGTGCGCTGGCAGCCTGAAGTCAATTTTGTGTTTCGGCGTCGAGAGCGTAGAGACAGACACAGTGGCCAAAAATGGTTATCTTGCAGCGAACATTTTAAAACTTTTGGAAACATGTGGCTTGTTCTATGAGGATAATTTTATTTAGTAATTACATATTTATGTATTCAGATGTCACAACTCCTTTTTGATATTATAATTTTGCTCTACAAAATATAATATAATTATACATTTTCAATCCATCTTCTCAAAAATTAAACATAAATACAGATATTTTCTGATGCTAAAATTATTGCCGCCAAATAACAATTTTGGATCACTGTAATTCGCTCTCTTAGCTCTCGATAACAAAGACAAAAACAAACACACAGTTGATTTCAGGGTGTGCGGCACAGAAGGGCTCTCAACAGTCAACGGCTAACGGTTACCAAACATAAAAATGTTATTAATGCTGATATATTTGTACAATTTAATTTTTTTGGTAAACACAAATATATTTATTAATTAAGGTAATTTAAGTAAGAGTCCCTGATAAGTATTACACAGGGGCCCTTAAAACCCTCACTACGGCCCTGTGCCTCAGTATCTAGGCTCTCGACGCCGAAACACAAAATTGACTTCAGGCTCCCAGTGCGCTGGCCGAAGCATTTGCTTATTGCCAAACTTCACAAGCAACGCATACATTCATATACGAGCTTGTGCATACATAGCACACATACATCGAAACGATGGCTAGCAAAGAAATATGCCCATTCTCATCGTTTCGCTGTCGTTGTGCGACTGACATGATGCCGATGTGCGCTTCTCGCGGTTTTTAACGAAGAGAGCCGAGCGCTCACTCATGAAACACTTTGTTCCCAGTCTCCGTATAGCATCAAATCAGTAGATTCCGCTGTTTGAGTACTCTAATTGTTTGTTGCTTAGTGGTGTTAATATATATCAAGATTTCACAATCAAATACAACCCTGGCTCTCTTATCGATAAGTCTTAAATAAAACTTCAATAAGGCGCGATTTTCAAAATAACATCTCCTTCTGCGACATGTATGTATATGTGTATGAATTTAACAAATTAAACTACACCGGAACATAGATCGAATAGTATTTCACTGTCATTATAGATTTTATATGTATGTATATATATTTTAACAAATTAGTACTTATGAACATTTTCTCCTTTTTCTGTACAGCGTATTGCATTAATTCAACTCTGAAAGCACATTGCTGAATCCCGCTCAATGAACTTATAATCAAAGAGAAAAGTTAGTCAAATGAGATCGACAGTAAAATACCCTTTGCTCTGCTTTGTTTAAATCAGAAACTGATCATAGTATACTTTAAATAAATAAAAATAAAATTTCGAGAAACAAAAGCTTTTACTGCCTCCCTTCACTATCAAATTGGTATTTGGTAATTTCTATTGTATAATAGTTTTGTTTATTTTCTAAAACAAACCTGTTTGTTGTCTGTGGTATTATAGTTATAATAGTTATTGATAAGTTCACCAATGTAAGACAATGTATAATAAGTTGCAGAACTGAAAAGCTGAGTAAAAAAGTACTTCAAGAATGATATAATGTATGTACAATTTTCCCATCTATAAATATATGTTACAATAAATGTAAACAGGTTTATATGTAATAATGGTATTGACTTTGAAAAAGTTAACTACGTTTCGCAAAAGAACCTTTGATTTCCTTGCCGATAGCAAATTATCAGTTAGTTTATCGGAAAATTCAAACAAGATTTCAATTTAGATAATTCAAAGTACACTCAGCTCCATTATAATTATCTTTTTTCTAATTCGTTCGTATAATAATTATGCGGTTTAGGTTTATTATGTGATAGTGTTAACTGTATTCATGATTTTTATGATCATTTTAACTCATTTTTGTTCATTTAAAATTTCATTAATTGATTTTTAAGCTCCCCACTGTTGGTAGTTTCGTAATCTTCTTACTTAATTGATTTCGTAAACGACGAGCTCCATTTCATTTTGTTGTTTAATATGTCAAAAGACATACACATGCAAAGAAAGTTTCTGTGGAGAGCTTACTCGACTATGAGCTACCCTCGATGTGTATTTGAAGTCACAATACAAAAAATTATTTTGACAGCACATGATTTCATTGCTTTTCAACCATTCCTTTTGGATTAGGTTATACAAATTTGGAGGTTTTTAAAACTATGTATATATAAAGTCCGATTATATAATATTTGATTAAAGATATTTAGTTTAAATTAATTATGTGCGACGCCGAAACACAAAATTGACTTCAGGCTCCCAGCGCACTGGCCGAAGCATTTGCCTATTGCCAAACTTCACAAGCAACGCATACATTCATATACGAGCTTGTGCATACATAGCACACATACATCGAAACGACGGCTAGCAAAGAAATATGCCCATTCTCATCGTTTCGCTGTCGTTGTGCGACTGACTTGATGCCGATGTGCGCTTCTCGCGGTTTTTAACGAAGAGAGCCGATCGCTCACTCATGAAACACTTTGTTCCCAGTCTCCGCATAGCATCAAATCAGTAGATTCCGCTGTTTGAGTACTCTATTTGTTTGTTGCTTAGTGGTGTTAATATGTATCAAGATTTCACAATCAAATACAACCCTGGCTCTCTTATCGATAAGTCTTAAATAAAACTTCAATAAGACGCCCTTTTCAAAATAACATCTCCTTCTGCGACATGTATGTATATGTGTATGAATTTAACAAATTAAACTACACCGGAACATAGATCGAAGAGTCATATATATTTTAACAAATTAGTACTTATGAATATTGTCTCCTTTTTTCTGTACAGCGTATTGCATTAATTCAACTCTGAAAGCACATTGCTGAATCCCGCTCAATGAACTTATAATCAAAGAGAAAAGGTAGACAAATGAGACCGACAGTAAAATACACTTTGCTCTGCTTCGTTTAAATCAGAAACTGATCATAGTATACTTTAAATAAGTAAAAATAAAATTTCGAGAAACAAAAGCTTTTACTGCCTCCCTTCACTATCAAATTGGTATTTGGTAATTTCTATTGTATAATAGTTTTGTTTATTTTCTAAAACAAACCTGTTTGTTTTCTGTGGTATTATAGTTATAATAGTTATTGATAAGTTCACAAATGTAAGACAATATATAATAAGTTGCAGAACTGAATGGCTGAGTAAAAAAATACTTCAAGAATGAAATAATTAGGATTAATTAGGATTAATTTCAAAGCATGTGCATATGCATATGTGTATGAATTTAACAAATTAAAGTACACGGGAGCATAGGTCGAAGGGTATCCCACTGTCGCGTTTTGCGCGACTGTTGCTCTCGTTCATACTATGGAGTAGGTCGATCATGGATCAACATGTTAACACGCACATATTAAAAAATATTATGTTGCCATATGCCGAATACGAAATGCCTTTGATCTGGGTATTCCAGCAGGATAATGTTCCTAAACATACCAGAAAGAAAGCTCGTAAATGGTTAGAGGATAACTTGATCAGCCTTATGGAATGGCCTGTTCAGTAACCGGATTTGAATCCTATTGAAAAACTTTGGTCGGACATTAACTAAACATTAACTAAAAGGTTTCTGAAGCTAAACCCAAAAATAATAAGGATCTTTGGGCTGTTCTGAAGGATTCATGGGACAAAATTCCTAAAGAACGGTGCCAAGACTTGGTCGACTCTATGCTTAGATGATGTGCAGCTGTGATCACCAACAAAGGCCACGCAACTAAATATTAATATTACTAAAACATATTATTATAAATATAATTAATTTCCTGAATAAATATTTTGTTTTATTATTTAGTTTTAAGCATCTTTGAACAATAGTGCTATTTTTGTTACCGCCGCAATTCGCAGGTTTTCTTTTGTTTTCGCAATTATTTTAAAAACTACCAATAAGATCTGATAACTTTATCGTTAATTCATTGAAAAGCATTGTATCCTTAAATTTTAGTAAAGAAAAAAATACAAACGCTACAGTCAGGAGCTGACTGTATAAGGCCATGGATTATCAAAATATATCGTAGGCAATAGGTGCAATGTAACATATGCATTTCTAGCGCGTACCAAATTTCATTACATGTGCTTGCTTTTGATTTTTTTTGGCGGTTTTGTCTAATGTGTCACCATTTTCGACGGCTGCTAGAGATGTTCAGTGGCTGAGTGGAGTATGTGCCGGACCCTAAGGCCAATGATATTGAGTGTATTCGAGGTTCGACTGCTGCCGCGATCAACATGTGAAATTCTTTTGTATTTCATAATTTTTTTTAAATAAACTAAAAGCTCAAAAACATTAATAAGGGGCGGCGGCGGTAGGCGATTTTTAAGTTGTAGTTACGCAATATATGTAATTAGAACATATTTTTCTTTCGTTGGTACACAACAGCAACTGCAAAACTAATTGTAAATATTTATGTATATACAATCGTGCAATAATGTATGTTGAAATGGGACGCCAATACATACATATGGATATGCAGACATGTATGTAAGGGCGTCCCACTCGCACATTCATAACTTTACAAGGGCTTATGATCTCTGTTATATTCTAAGATTCTAATTGCAAAAGATTGAGAGCAAAACAAAATAGGAAACATCCAATTGGAATCTTACTGAACATGCAAAGTCATAACAGAGAAAATAAAATAATTTAATTTGTTTGACTGTAACTATTCTTTTAGTTTATTAGAATAAAATTCTTAAACAAAATAATAACAATTCCGCGACTCGCCTCAACCGGGAGTTGAACAGACGCACTCTCTCGCAGCCGTCCGCCACTCTAACCACTCGGCCATTGCCTCACGCCTTGCCCTATCGCCAAAGCTGCATTGTGAACCAATTCTGTTACAATACAAATAAAAAGTTTAATAAAATGCTGTGTGTCTGACGCTAGATTTGAACTCCGGTATGCTTAGGTATGCTTTCTATGACAAGTGCGAAAAATATTTAGTATAGATCAAGTCAGTGAACGGACAAGATCATATTTTTTCTTCGTGTTAAACATGTCGACCTTTGTACCAGAAAGTGATGATTTGCGGAAAGCTTTAATTTTTTGTTTTCATTTGAAAAAAAGTGCTGCAGAGTCTCATCGAATGCTTGTCCAGGCATATGGTGATCATGCTTTATCAGAAGCAACTTGCAAAAGATGGTTTCAACGGTTCAGAAATAATGATTTTGATGTAAAAAATGAAGAACGTGGAAGACCACCAAAAAAGTTTGAAAACGCCGAATTG
This sequence comes from Zaprionus nigranus, assembly GCA_018903425.1. Taxonomy (NCBI): domain Eukaryota; kingdom Metazoa; phylum Arthropoda; class Insecta; order Diptera; family Drosophilidae; genus Zaprionus; species Zaprionus nigranus. The sequence continues at coordinate 87,222 of JAEIGD010000089.1, read as the reverse complement.
CAATCGATATTGGATGAAGATGACACTTTGAGCCAACAGCAAATGGCAGAAATATTAAATGTTGCACAGCAAACTATTTCTGACCGTTTAAGAGCTATGGGAAAGATCCAAAAGTGTGGAACATGGGTGCCACATGAATTGAATGAAAGACAGATGGAAAACAGAAAAATCACTTGTGAAATTTTTGCTTCAAAGACACGAAAGAAAATCGGTTTTGCATCGAATCGTTACTGGCGATGAAAAATGGATTTATTTTAAGAATCCTAAACGGAAAAAATCATGGGTTAATCCAGGACAACCATCAACATCGACCGCAAAACCAGATCGCTTCGGCAAGAAGACAATGTTGTGTGTTTGGTGGGACCAGAAAGGTGCGGTGTACCACGAGCTCCTTAAACCTGGTGAAACAGTTAATACTGTTTGCTACCGACAACAAATGATCGATTTGAACCATGCATTGATCGAGAAACGACCAGAATGGGCCAGAAGACACGGCAAGGTAATTTTGCTCCATGACAATGCTCCTGCACACAAAGCAAAACCGGTTCAGGATACTATCAAAGCACTTGGCTGGGAGCTGCTACCCCACCCGCCGTATTCACCAGACTTGGCTCCTTCCGACTACCATTTGTTTTCATCGATGGGACACGCATTGGCTGAGCAGCACTTTGATTCCTACGAGGAGGTCGAAAATTGGGTGTCTGATTGGTTTTCTTCAAAGGACGAACAATTTTACTGGCGTGGTATCCACAAATTGCCAGAAAGGTGGTCAAAATGTATAGAAAGCAATGGCCAGTACTTTGAATAAAATGTTTTTACTTTCCCGTTACTAATTATTGTTTTCTTTAAAAAAAAAACGCTGATTTCATACCGGTACACCTAGACATTTGAAGCTTGTCGCTCACTTCATACCGGTACACCTAGTATACATATGTTCAAAGTGAGTTTAATTCGTATCATATCTCATATCTCATTTAGCAGTTTGCCGGTTGAATTCCAAACCAGTTTGCAAAGCCCAAAAACTGTCCAAGTGTTTTAATTTCTGTGGCACGGTTATCAAATTTGAAGGACCGACTTAATGTGTATCGTTATCGAATTCATCCTAGAGAGCTTACCGGTTAACACATTTTAATACAAACATATCAAATCTATCGATAATTGAAAATATCGTCAAAGCAAACTTGAAAATTTGATAAATAAGCAATGATACATAAGCTCATCCACACGCACACACATACGCACACAAACAACATTTGTATGCATGGATTCAAGTACACATGCGTATGTACATATGTACACGCAATTGTGCTTTTATAGATTCAAAAGCATTAACAATAAACGTCAACAATGTCAACAATCGTATTAACATCTGTACTACTGTGTGTATTTAGATAATTATGTATGTATGTATTGTACACACACATGCAAACGTACGTGTTACACAACCGTTACAGCCGTTCGATAGCAATGACTTAAATATTTATTAACATACATACATATGTATATATGTACATATGTAGTTGTTCATATAAAATATTTCGTATCACACCCCCAGCTATTTTCTTATTTCTTAATTAGCACTGTACAGAAATTACACTAGTTAAATCAAATGATTTTAATGTTAACGCCAACCAAATTTAATAACTCTTTGTCAACATTTCATTAGAGATCTGCATGAATAGATTCAATTCATTAGAGTTCAGTATCTAAACAAGTGTTTACAGTCTCCAACAACAACAACAGTTAATCATTTTTACTTGTACAACATTAAAATAAATGAGTACACTAGCTGTCAAAACAACAGTCATTAAAAACAGTACTCAAATATGTTTAGTAAATTTATTTGGCTATTTGAATGCGTTCATGCGTTCTCTTATATACAATTTGCCTCGCCGTTCGGTTATAGTAAATTTTTTGCTCATGCCTTTACCACATTTGCCAAATCCATTTTACTCAATGTCTCACTCATTCAGTCAGAACTTTGAGTGAGAGTACCATATGCTGCTTTGACTGTATTCATGCAGACGTCTAATTTGTACATATGTTCAAATTCAATTCATATAATGATATAATAACCCTGTAAGATCTCCGATATAAAAGCCTTAAGAACCTTTGTGCATCTGCATATTGTTGAAAATATTCTCCAAATTAAAAGTAAGTTTTACCTTAGTTTGTCGTCTTGAAATTAGATTAAGCACCGGCATAGTTAACCGCGTTTTTTACAGATTTCCAAAGGAAAAGTTTTTTTGTTTTTGCTTTTGTTTTTATCCGGCAGACTGCGGGGCAGCGATATTCCAAATAAGAATATGCATTAAGAACTTGTGGGGGTTTTAAAACTTGTTGCATGAGTATTTTTTTTTTTGATGGGTCTGAACTGAAGCCACTGTTTGCTGTTTCCCTTATGCCTTGTAAAATGCTCGAAATATTGCATCATTTTCAGTCATTTCATTAAACTGATCACATTATAATATAGTGTTTTTTTTAACTACATCTACAACTACACATACTCAGAAAATCCGACTGACGTTTGGAGCTGACAACTTGTTTTTAGGTCAATAAATACCAATAAGCAACGATCGTAAGAATACCAGCAAAATACCAAATATTCGCATACAAATGCTGAATTGTAGAAAAATCGTCGTGATAATCGATTAATGGAGAAACTCACCTCAGAAGCACTGGTCGCCACCGAACTTAGACTTGGGGAGAAAGGGGCATAACTGGCACCGGGTTTCACTGGACTGGCGGTGCTGGTACTCGAATAATTTGAATAACTCGTGGTAATTATGACGCCTCCTCCTCCTGCGTGATTGCCTATCACATTTCCATCCCTTCCTCCTCCTCCTCTTTGATACAAACTCTTTTGTACGGCATCAACTTCAGCGACTTGATCTATGCTCGAACTGCCATAGAAGCTCGAATTAAGGTTGCCGAAAGGTAAAAGATGTATGGAGTCGGAATTGGCGGAATGCAATGATCTTTTCTGGTATCCATTCGAACTAGATGCATCCCCAGCAGCTCCAAAGCTGCGTGGCCGCTCATCCAGTCCAGTCCCAGTTTTGTCAAGTACCGACGAAGAAGCGCACTGAAGATTTCTGGACGATGCAGATTTATTCTGAAATGACTAATATACCCAAAATTATTCTTCACTACACATTGAAAGCAGGCAGCATCAAAGTATATAATTATATGGTCGGAACATGATGCACATTAACATATGTATATAAGATGGTTTCGTCGGCACCCCGAAGTGTCTTCATTGAAGACCTTATTGTAAGTACGCGTTTCACTCGGCGACTTATTGAAGGGCAATACAATAAGGGCTTGCTTTGCACGTGGAGACTTATCTATATACATCATGGAACATGGCAAAACGAGCACAAAGTTACTACTACAACCTTAAGAGGTATATGCAGTTAATGAAAATTAATAAATGAATAAGAGCCCAGTGGGAATTATCACAGAGCTACTTATAGGACACCGTAGGCTAAAAGGCCACTTTACCAAACTATGAAAAGTGAGTAATGAGCTTTGTAGATTCTGTCTCTGTCTCTGAATCCATAAAAGAAGTATGTCTTCTAGGCAAGCACCTTCTCGGACTTCGACTAGTGCAGAAAAAGGATGGACTTCCTTAGAATCACTTCACTTGATGGGGGGAACTCTAGACTCAGTTCGAGGATTACACAAGACTTCTAAGAACGTTTCGTGCTTGCGCTTATTGTCGAAGATCTTCTTTGGTTGTCTATATGAAGGCACAGAGATTGGTGCGAACATTATTTGTGCCTGCTTAATAATTTGGCACGTCTTTCGTTTTCTGCTATTTGTTGCGTATCGTATAAAGTTTATCTAAGATGATTTCAGTGTAACAAAGCCAGTCCTTATGCCACTTCAAGCATTTTCGCATGTCCTAAAGCACAAAGTTGTGTTCTGCCAAAAAAAGTTTACATTAATGCTTAGTAATTTTTAAAAGATTCCCGTTCATAATCTATTTTTAATATAATATACTTATAAAATAATATACTTAGCATTCCTCATGAATGGTTTATGCTCACCTCGAAGTTCTGGCAACCCCAGATGGAAGGCTTAAAGGACTCGCTAAGATATTGTCGAACTTGATTCTTTTGCTTTTGTATGACGTGGTACCTGGTCGGATTCTCCAGCACCGTGCTGACCTTAAATTCATTTAGTTGGTAATTAGTACATGTTGGCCATTATATTATAATTCCTGTATTTATTTTACCTGCAGCACTTGGGGCGGCACATCGACACCTATACTCTGCAGCGGCATCTTGAGTGTAACCGGACTTGAAGTCTGCTGCTGTCGCTCTCGTTGCCCCTCCAAGTGCAACTGATCCAAGCTGGAGGCACCACTACCACAAGCGCTGTTACCATCTCTTGCATCCGACTCCATACAGTTATCGGACATGTTGTTGAAGCCATTCAATACGCTTTGGTCCTGCACATGTTGCTGCTGCTGTTGCTGCAGCAGCAGTTGCTGTTGTTGCTCCTGTTGCTGTTGCTCGCGCTGTAGCTGCAGCTTGAGCTGTGTACGCGACGTGGGCGTAGTAGTTTTAAACGAAGGTCTGCAATACAAGAGGGAGATAAAGAAGGGAGAAAAGGAGTTAAATAATAGTAAAAAATATGTTAATTGTTTTGATATTATTGGCACTCATTCAACATTGTGCAACTCTTTGGAAAAAGCTAATCGAAATTAAAGAGTTAGTCTCTATATAATTCATAAGGAACACTGAGCTCATAGCAGAATTTAGAAATTTAGAATTCCTAAGTGCAGATTCCTATAACATGGAATAATGATATTCAGATAGTTTATGATTTCTGTACAGTATTTGTTTGTTTTTAGAGCTTAGCTAAGATTAGTTAACTCATTTATAGAATACCTACCCACCCGCTAAAGGTGGCAGCTCAACAATATATTACCCAAATCTACAATGCTGGGATCCATCTCAAGTATCATTTCCAAATCCTTATCAATGCCCACGTTGACGCGTATATTTGCTGAATTTGAATTGAAATTGCTTCTTTAAGCTTTCGTCGGTGATCCTTTCATGGCTATAACATCTTTTTCATCCAGTTCCATTAGCATCGTTGGTTCCACACCAACTTCAATTAGTGTCGGCATAAAGTAATTGTCGACCGATATAAGATTATCTGTTGTGGTCGGTGACATCTGCAGAGTTTGCACAAGTTTCAAAAATTCCTGGAATTCCTGTAGGCGCTCATCGTGACATGCTTGGGCTTGGGGCAGAATGAATTCCATTCCTTGATTTTGCTCTTCACCTTCAATTGTTTCATTGCCCTTTCGCTCAGTGGTCTTATTAGTCGTTTTCTTAGCCCAGTAAGAAAACATTTTTGCATTTATTTAATTCCGATTTACGATGGTTTTTGTATTACAGGCTCAACAATGGCCTTGATCTTGTCTATTATCGTTCAGGGAATGCAAATTGAAAGGCAGAAAAGTGATATTTTGGTCTATGTATGTATAATATATATACACAAACACACATACATACACATGTGCATACATACAATGGTTACTAAATTTCTTTTTCTTATTTTTTTCAAATTGTCAATTTTTGTACACTATTTTTTTTTTTTTTTTTTAAACTTCAAGTACATATTTAAAAATTACGATTTGTGTAAAAAAATAAAAACTATAAATGTTGCATTAAATACACCCTTTAAATTTATGTAAATAAGTACAAAACATTTTACATATTGTTTTATACTTATACATATCAGAACAAAACATTTTACATATTGTTTTATACTTATACATATACTGATCAAGAATTTTGGCTGTGCACATTTAACAACATTTTCTGTCAGTTATTCTTTTTTAAATTATCGTTATCGGTTTGTTAACAGCTGTACCAGACAGCTTTTGTCTGTCTCCATTGATTGGCACTTGGCAGTGTTGCACACCGCCAAAAAAAAACATATTTTTTTTAGACGGATAAACAAAATAATTTTGTGATTTAAATTATATATTTTTAATATTTATATATAAGTCTATTTAATATTTATATATTTAGCTTTAAATTACAAACAATGAATCTACATATGTACATATATCGTGCACTTGCCTGTTGAACATACATTTATACACACATCAGTGTTGCCAATTTAGCCTTTTTACGGATAGATCTGTCCGGATTTCAACAGCGTCATCCGGAAAAAATTGAAAACAGCCCCTATCCGGAAAATTGTCCTATTTTTTTGGTTTGTCCTTTTTCTATCCTTTATTGATGTTGGTTAAATTGTTACAAAATCATCCAAATTGGTGTAAATTTATAATCGATATGAGCATTTATTAAAAATGCAACACTGTTGAAATGGCGTATAATCGTTATATCGCGTTACTTTTCGTGAACATTTTGTGATGTAAAATTGCCAAAAGAAGTTTACAAAAGTTTCGAGACGCTTGGCTAAAACAGCCGGATCTGCAACAGTGTATCGCGATGGGAAAGATCCCGATAAGCCATATTGCAAAAACTGCAAATGCAGTATAAATCCCAAAATTGATCAGATCCGTGCGCATATGACTACAAAAAAACATGAGCAGAATACGGTGCCTTTTGAGCAAAACAAACAACATTAATTTCAAGCCTACAGTAGCCAATGAATTATGTTGTCAGGAAGCTGCACTGGCAATATTTGTTGCTCAGCACGCTGCCACAAATTCTTATGGAAGTCTGGATTCAAATATTTGTGAAGATGATATAGTTGACGAAGTTCTCAAAGAATTGGAAAAAAATGTATAAAAATTTGTTTAAAATTTTAAGTTCCCATTGTTTTTTTCCCCCGTTTTCATATTTAAGCTATTTCTATAACTTTTTGACAGTTGAGCACCGAAAAAATATTAAATTAACGTATAAGTGGTTGAAAAATAATCTGTCCTTTTTTTTTTTTTTTTTTTTTTTTTTGTCCTTTTTCTGTCCTTTTTTTTAGCTCATCTGGCCTTTTTCAGAGCCAAGCTGTTGGCAACACTGACACACATACACTTGCGTGAAGAATTCTCACATGCCGATAAGATAATATAAAGCGCTAATCATACAAAAAATACAACTGAATACCCGTACACAAATAAACATACATACATGTAGATATACATAAATATATATGTTGTATGTATATGAAACATACATGTATTGTATATAAATAAGTGTTGGTATGTAGTCCGTTACTTACATTTCTGTTCGGAGAGATCTTGTTGATTTCAATTCATAAAATTCAACACTTTCCGAACTGCCAGCCACCGTCACTTTAGGCAAAAACTCCATATTTGAGTCGTTTTCGTTAAATAAATGAAGATTCAAATCAAACTCCAAATCAAAGCCCAGATCAATTCCAGACTCAGCCATGATTCTATCAGAAGAATATAACTTTAGCCGCGGATTATTCTTCAATCTTTCACTTCTATTTTGATCTATTTCACAGAATACAAAACGTAAAACATAACTCTCTTACTGGCTTTATAAAACTCAGCAACAAAATGTGATTTAGACTAATTGACGATGTACGTTGCCATATTTTCGCTTTATTAGCGTGATTCTCGCAAACGCACAAAGTGAACGAAAGCTTTTGAAAATCAGTGAGCAAATCTAGGCATTTAATGATCTATTGCTGTTGAAAATATGTTATGTGAGTCAATTCATGTACATTAATACAGAGTTGATTTTTTTCAAACATCGATATTTTGATTATAATTGTTTATTTAACAATTATGTATGTTGTTATAGGTTTTACTTCACTTTGAAGTTGATATTACGTTGTATTATCGGTATCGGTATCTCGATCTATTAATTATAATTGAATAAAAAAAAAAAAAATATATTTTTCTTCATTTTGTTACGTTTTATTATCGGTATCATTATCTCGATCTGTTACCGATAGTTAAGTTATTTTCCGATAAATATTTTATTGACAATCAACCATGTTAATTCTATCGATGGCAATGCCGATACACAGTCTTCGTCTATAGACCAACATAGATTATTGTAATTAAAATTGAACTTGAACAATATTCATGCATTGGTGATTTTATTGTAAGTTAGCTTACATTATTGCATTCTTTTCAAAGATATTATTCCTTGATAATAAGTATGATTATATCTATTCGTAGGTACATTTGTATGTATGAACGTATACAATTGCATTTCATGTACCTCTATATTTGCATTTGTGTAACTTGCGTGTACCTGTGTACATACAGGCATGTGTATGTGTATACGATTTGAGGTTTAAAAGTGAACTGCGCTATAAATGCAATAATCATTGTTTCTACAAATAGAAAATATATATGTATTTAAATATATAACACGCAGGTACAATCACCAATCATATTTAGTGCGTATGTGTTATTATTCTTTAACCCCCATAGTTGATTACTCCCATTTTTTTTTAATTTCATTTACAGTGGTATTAATTAGTCGAGAATATGGATAAAAAGATCTCGTCAACATCGCAGCCGCGAATATTAAAAAAGAAGCACTTCAGAGTAAAGCATCAAAAAGTGAAACTATTCCGAGCTAATGAACCAATTCTTAGCGTATTCATGTGGGGTATAAACCATACTGTATGTTTGTATATAAATCCTACCCTGTATATATGTATTAATAATGCTCATTTATTATTTCAGATAAATGAGCTAAGTCATGTAAACATACCAGTCATGCTGTTGCCAGACGACTTTCGAGCATATTCCAAAATTAAAGTTGATAATCATTTGTTTAACAAGTAAGAAGAAATCTAATTTTATCTAATTGTCTAGAAAATCAACGTACAAGTTCCGCTTTTCAACAAAATAAACTAATTAATTGCCTGGATTGAAAACCCTGAAGCGCAATATTAAGTTACATATATTTTAATTTGTAACAAAAAAAGTAAAAATAGTAAGAGATTGTAGGAAAGGGTCATCCACACATACCCTATTCAGACATGATTTTGAATAGAAATTAACTAAGTTTTTGTGTCTTCATCAATCACTTTAACTTTGAAATTTAAGTGTATACACACCAACAATTACAGTATGTTAAAAAACACTTTACACATATGTACATAACATTAACATAACATATGGTAACTCACTGTGAAGTGCGGGTAGCACACATTTTCGTTCCTTATTTTAAAAAACTTGTTAACTTTTTTCTAAAGTAATTTATTTAATGAATATGCAGAAATTTGTACATTGAGTTTTCTAGAGAATTAGGTAGTTTTATTTACATATATACATATACATACATATCTCAATAATTGCTATTTGAATTCCATCTGTTTAGAGAAAACATGCCATCCCATTTTAAAGTTAAGGAATACTGTCCTTTAGTATTTCGTAACTTGCGTGAACGTTTTGGTGTCGATGACGTGGACTATCGTGAGTCTTTAACCAGATCACAGCCATTGGGGATCGATTCGTCTGGGAAATCAGGAGCACAATTTTACCAGAGCTACGATAAATTCTTTATAATAAAGAGTTTGACATCTGAAGAAATAGAGCGCATGCATGCCTTCCTTAAGCATTACCATCCAGTAAGTTTATCCTTTTATTCCCTTTGGATAATGATGCAAACACACAGACCCCATACGACGTCTGTTTGTCTGTGTAAACGTAGAAAGAGAGCTTAGGAGATTTAGGTAGAGGTTTAATTTTAAACTGCAATAATAAAAGAAAGAACAGTAGGATACTGTTCAACCTTTGGGACTTGATATCAGAGCCTGCTATTCGAAATAGAGGAGGGCTGCCATAACTAATCCATTCTTAAAGATCTGCGTCCTGCCTTAATTTGTTAGTTTCAGACACATACATATAAATTTTTGAATAACTTTTGTCTGTCTTTAGTCTGTTTGTATACTTCCTACTTAGAAGATACTTAGATATTTCAATCTAGGTAAAGGGTTATATTATTAGAGCTATAGGAAAGTTTTCTCAAAAATACACACATCAAATTGAGAGAAATGCATGCAATTTTTATTTGAATCAATAGTACGGTGAATTTAATTGAATGTTTGAAGATTATTTCATGCAAATGTTGAGCGTGACTGCGCCTCAAATGCTCCGGAAATCCTTTTAGTTCAATTTTGGCATACCCTTTCCAACATTTCGGCATCTCACGAATAAATGTTTCAATGTTATCCTCCAATGCGTCAATGCGGACTTTTTGAAGTTTGATATCACCAATCACAGTTACCTTACGATTCGCATCATTTTTGAAGAAGTACGGTCCAATGATGCCAGCAGCCCATAAACCGCACCAATCTGTGACTTGCTCTTGCAATGCTTCTAGCTGATCATCACTCTAAGAATGTAAATTTGGTGTGGATCGATCAAACTGACTATAAAATAGAAGGGAGCGCGATGAACTTTTTTAACGAGCACATATTTTGATAATCAAATGCAATAATTTGCAGCGCGTTGTTCGTTTGTAAGATAATTCATGGTTAAATTATAGAGCTTACTAAAGATATTTGACAGTGTTACAAAACGCGAAACGTTCCTCAGCTGTTTAAACCAGTGTTACCAAAAAGATAATAGCTAAAAAATCACCTATACGAGTATATGCAAGTAAGAAAGTTGTTTCTTTTGTCCGAGTGTGTCAGCAAATATTTGAAATCAATTTGATCTTCATTATTAAGGTTGTTAAGTGGACTTATTTCGAAAAGAATTGTGCAGAATTATACAGGAAGAATCAATTGTTCCTAAAATGCAACAAAAAATAACTAATACATTAATTTAGACAGAACTTTTAAAGTGCGCTAAGCAATTACTTGATGTAATATTTCAATGCAGTTGAATAGGAAACTTGATAGGATTAAGAATAAGAAACTTAAAACTAACTTCTTTTCATTGTTTTAATTAAAATTCTGCCTTTTATTTCCACAGTACATTGTTGAACGACATGGAAAGACACTATTGCCTCAGTATTTGGGCATGTACAGAATTACTGTGGAGAGCGTACAGTATTACTTCGTTGTTATGCGAAATGTGTTTAGCTCTCATTTGATTATACATAAGTAAAGCTAAATTTAAAGCAATTTAAGCAAACAATATTTGTAAATATAAATTTATTGAATGTTTTCAATTTTAGAAAATTTGATTTAAAGGGCAGCACTGTAGATCGTGAGGCCTCTGAGAAGGAAATAGAGAAACATTTGCCGACTTTTAAGGACAATGACTTTATAAAACAGAAAGTCAAACTGGAAATTGGTGAAGAAGCAAAGACTAAATTGCTTGATACCCTTAATAATGATATTAATGTACGATGATTATTTAAAATATTTTACATTTTCCTTATAAACTACTTATATATCTATGTATATATGAATTTCTTTAGCTTCTAACAAAGTTACATATCATGGACTACTCTCTGCTAGTCGGAATACACGACTGCGTCCGTGCTGAGGAAGAGGCTCTGCAGGGGGATAGTGCTCTTGCCACAGGACGCAGCGAGAACAGCGAGAGTGAGGAGTGTGATAGTGGTGAACGGTATATAGATTATCATTATATTTGATATATATACATATTTTGATTCAATATCTTACAGCTGGACGTATAACACACCACCCGATTCGCCAAGAGGTGCACAATATAAAGAAGTCGTTTATGAAGTTGATATTTACGCAATTCCAAGTATTGAAGGTGAGCATTTTATATAAATGTAGGTGTTGTGACGCCGCATGAAGCGCGACACATTCTATTAGTTATTTTATAAATATTATAAGGTATCTTTAAGTCTAGGAAACCCCAGTATTGTCAAACAGAACATAGGCAGTGAAGCAAAAGGCAGGGGCACACACAAAAACAGAAAACAGGGTACACGTCGCAAGCCAAACCCCAGTCGTTCGGCACCCATGCCTAGTAACGGTGCCTCGGTACCCAGAGCTGGTGCACAGTCAACACTTGCACAAGTAACGGTGCCTCGGTACCCAGAGCTAGTGCACAGTCGAACACTTGCACAAATAACGGTGCCTCGGTACCCAGAGCTTGTGTACACACAAGTAACGGTGCCTCGGTACCCAGAGCGTGAGCATAGCACCCCCACTGACAGGCAACGGCGCTAGGCAAGCAGCGGCAGAGCCACAGCGAACACAAAAACCGCGTAAACTTTTTTTTTCCAATTTTTAATTTAAAAATCATTTTTCAATTTTTAAATTTGATTTTTAAAAATAAAAATCAATTTATAATTTTTATATTTGATTTTAAAATAAAAATCAAATATAAAAAATATAAATTGATTTTTATTTTTAAAAATCAAACATAAAAATTGAAAAATGATTTATTTTAAAAATCAAATAGTAAGTAAGAGTTATAAATTGATTTTTATTATAAAAATCAGAAATAAAAATTAAATTGAAATTGATCATAAAAACGAGCTTATCGGCCATGTAAAGCGTTGAAATATTTTTTGTGGAAACATAAACATAACATAAACATAACATAAACATAACATAAACATAACATAAACATAACATAAACATAACATAAACATAACATAAACATAACATAAACATAACATAAACATAACATAAACATAACATAAACATAACATAAACATAACATAAACATAACATAAACATAACATAAACATAACATAAACATAACATAAACATAACATAAACATAACATAAACATAACATAAACATAACATAAACATAACATAAACATAACATAAACATAACATAAACATAACATAAACATAACATAAACATAACATAAACATAACATAAACATAACATAAACATAACATAAACATAACATAAACATAACATAAACATAACATAAACATAACATAAACATAACATAAACATAACATAAACATAACATAAACATAACATAAACATAACATAAACATAACATAAACATAACATAAACATAACATAAACATAACATAAACATAACATAAACATAACATAAACATAACATAAACATAACATAAACATAACATAAACATAACATAAACATAACATAAACAGAACATAAACATAACATAAACATAACATAAACATAACATAAACATAACATAAACATAACATAAACATAACATAAACATAACATAAACATAACATAAACATAACATAAACATAACATAAACATAACATAAACATAACATAAACATAACATAAACATAACATAAACATAAACATAAACATAAACATAAACATAAACATAAACATAAACATAAACATAAACATAAACATAAACATAAACATAAACATAAACATAAACATAATTTGAGTGCATTGTGATTTGTGATTTTTCAAGATGGGACGCAAAAGGGATTTAAAAGTACGGAAATTTTTTGAATTTAATTTAGGGAGTTCGGCTTGCAAGATTTATAAGCATGCCTTTAAGGGAACTTATTTTACCAACCTTAAGAGACACCTTACAGTGAAGCATCCCGAAACGTATTCTGATTTAGACCCCGAAAAACGCGAACCTCTCGAAAAAAAAAAACTAAATTTACAATGAAATTATCAGGAAGTGAAGTGAAGGAAGCCTGCGTGCAGTTGGTCACGGATGAAAAATTGCCCTTTGCACCCTTGAACTTAGGTCGCTAAAAAGTCTAATACAGTGTCTAAACAAGTGAATTTATATACATACTTGTACATGTATATAAACTGATATTCACTGCAGTGTAGTTTATATATATTTACCAATATATGATCTGGGACCCTCGGTTAATGGGCAATTTCAATTTGATTTTTATTTCTGATTTTTATAATAAAAATCAATTCAAACCTCTTGCTTTTTGATTTGTATTTTAAAAATCAAATATAAAAGTTATAAATTGATTTTTATTTTTAAAAATCAAATATAATAATTAAAAATGATTTTTAAATTAAAAAAATTAGTTTATTTTATTGTATTATTTTTCAATTTTTTTAATAAAAATTATAACTGTTACGGTCCCTGAATAAAACCATGTTATTAATATAATTAAACAAAACCAGCCGTGATTATTATAATACCCAGTGATAAATTCTCTCCCCTTTAGAGCATTGTGAAAGTGTCGTGTACGTGTGTGCCCGTGTGAGTGTGTAGTCGCAGAGTCGTGCTTTCTGGTATGCCGGTGCTGCGCTGACCAGTAGGCGACTCTGAGCGTACACACGCACAGACCGTATCGTGATTGAACGTTAGTGACGAGTGGGTGCTTGAGCGTGTGATTTAACAAGTTTCGGCGTGGTGGAATACACCATCGAGCGACTTGCGGTCACGGGCCTTCTGCACGGCCAACGGCCGATCGTGAGTAGTGTCGTGAGTGAAACGCTAGTTGGCAAGTGGGTGGGTGAGCTCTAACGACTTTGCGGCGTGGTGGAATACACCACTGAGCGGCTCGTGGGAGTACAGGCGAGAATACCTGCGGTCACGGGCGTTCTCCACGACCAACGATCGACCGTAAGAGGTGTCGTGAGTGAGAGATAGCTGGCAAGCGAGGTGCGTGAGCGTGCACTCTAACTAGTTGCGGATGGTAGGATACACCAACGAGCGACTCGTGGGAGTGCAAGCGAAAGCACTCGCGTCCACGTGCTTTCCTCACGATAGGCCAGCTAGGCACGCGTGACACGCGACACGTGCACGTGAGCCCCAAGGACCGCGTGGTGGTAGAGTTCACTACCACATGGTTAGCGAGCACACGTGCGTGACGTGGACCATGTATATCGCCAATACCCTGTACATATCCCAGTAGGGTGTGACCTGTTAATAGCCTCTCTCTTGCTAAACTCATAGTAGTCCTATATTTATAAATTTTCTGTAAACACCCTGGCGAGACTGAGATTTGTACCCCAGCCTAAGAAAACATCCTTATAGATGGCGCCCGAGCAGGGACTACTATGACTAGACATTTAGTTTTGAGAAATTTCAACGGCGACGCTACAGATCCGTGGGGATTCATCGAGAGCTGGAAGAGAAGACAGCATTGTACAGCATCGACCCACAACAATTACCACAAGTGGTAGCGAACGTGCTAACGGGCCAAACGGAGGATTGGTTCAGGGTCAACACCCTCTACCAAGTCACCTGGGAGGAGTTCAAGCAGGAGTTTATGGAGTTCTTCATCCCCCCGCGCTATTTTCAACGACTGGAGGACGAGATCAGCAGCCGAACCCAACGCCAAGGTGAGCGATTCCGAGATTACGCGCTGGCACTACGGCTGATGATGCGACGTGCCAAGTATACCCAGGGGCAGGAGCTAGACAGGATTTATGACAATATGATGCCGGAGTATGAACTCTTCACCCGCCGTCACTAGTTTTGAACGCTGGCTCAGCTGAGCAAACTCGTGACAACGTACGAGACCACGAAGCAGCTGCAACGCCAAGCGATGAACCCAGTTGATCGACGGAGAGAGACCCCGAAGTCACCGAACCCTCCAATGACGAGCATCGTACCACCAACAACACTGACCCCAACAGCAGCGACAGCCACTCCACACACAACACCCACAGGGGCGACCTGCAGCGCGTGTTCCACAACTGCGCTCAACCTGGGCATTTACAGGCGGACTGCCGGAATAGCCGCGTGTTGTTCTGTTGGGACTGCGGTCCACTCGGCGTACGCACGGTGGACTGTTGTCGGCGAACCACGTCGGGAAATGCTGCGCGTCTTCAGCCGATGGGGAACAACTTGGAGACGCCGCACCGCAGTTCCCAGGAGTAGCACCTCTGAGGTGCGGGAGTGGACGTGTCATCGCGAATGTTCGGATCGAGCAGCTTTATCAGTGAGCGTATGGCGGCCAGGCTGAGCACACCGGAGAATGAGCGTGCAGCACTGATCCGGATCAAGCTGGCGGATGGATCATCACAACCCGTGACACGAGCCTTGCGGGTGAGGATCCAGCTGGGAGAAAGAGAGACGACAGTACCAATGCTGGTACTGCCCGTCATTCTGGACGACGTGATCCTGGGGATGGACTTCCTGTGCGGCATCGAAGCGACTCTCAAGTGCGGCCGAGCAAAGCTACGCCTGCAAAGCACACCCGAGGAGACAGCACCGACGCCCGGAACCCCCCACCAAGCGACGGAGGACGCGGCGGCAGACAACAACACGGTCACGGGCTTACCGCCGACTTGTCCCGTCGCACGGCAGAGGAATCCGTTTAGACAGCCCAGAGCACGAGAGGACACGAGAGAAGGACAACGAGACACCGAGGGACAGTGCAGGATACAAGAGGAAGGACATCAAAACAGCGAGGGACAATCCAGGACACCAGAGAACACGCAGCGAGGCACCGAGCACTGGCGAAGCACAGAGGAACCAACAGGAGCACGAGCAGAAATACACCAATGAGACACGGAGTATCAGGACATCATGGGAGGCCCGACCAAGCGGAGACACCGTGGGAGACGGTCTAAGACCAGCCACTCCGCCTTGCGGGGCGTCGAGGCACATGGAACAAGGATAGCTACAGACGAAGAACAGGTGGAGGCCTTTCTACAGTCCGAGCTAGCCAAGTTCGACGGATTGATGGGGTGTCGCCCATTGCGGAACACACCACCACCATGCGGGATGAGTACCCCCTCAAGCAGAGGTACTATATATACTATACCCATACAGTGCACCGATTGTACTTGTTGGGAAGAAGACCGGAGAGATTCGGATGTGCGTAGATTATCGCCAAGGCCAAGTGTAGCTTCTTCCAGAAGAGCATCATCTACCTGGGGCACCAGGTCGGCGAAGGTGGAATCCACACCGATCCCAGGAAGATCGCCGCGATAAAACGCCAATGTCAGGGAGTTACGGAGATGCTTAAGCATTGCTTCCTGGTACCGGAGATTTGTGCCCAACTTCGCCACCCTGGTACAACCCATATCGTCGCTACTGAAGAAAGGTCAGCGATGGATTTGGAGCGAGGAACAGCAGCTAGTGTTCGAGGCGTTAAAGACGAGCCTCCCGCAAGCGCCAGTCCTAGCCTGCACGGACATTGCAGCACGTTTCACCCTTCAGACATATGCGAGCGACGTCGGACTAGGAGCAGTGCTGACGCAACAGATACAGGAAACGGAGCGACGTCATCGCATACGCAAGCCGACGCCTCTCAGTAGACGAAAGCCGCTATTCGACTACGGAGAAGGAGTACATAGCCATTGTGTGGGCGATATGGAAGCTGCGATGCTACCTGGAAGGCTGCGAGTTCGATGTAGTCACGGATCACCTGGCGTTGAAGTGGTTAAATAGCATCGAGAACCCTACTGGAAGGATTGCGCGATGGGCGTTAGAGCTACAACAGTTCCGCTTCAACGCGGGGACCAAAACATCGTAGCCGACGCTTTGTCCAGACAGCCATTGGAGACACAACAACAGGTTACCCAGGAGAGCCCACCCTGTGCGTGGACAACCCGGATGCTGGCGCTGACTAAGAAGAAACCCGAGAAGTATCCAGAATACCTGAGGGAGAACGACCAGCTATATCGACGAGGAGGATTCCGGCAGGACGACGAGGACTACACACCTTGGAAGTTTTGCGTGCCGAAACCACAACGCCAACGGGTGCTACAGGAATGCCACGACCAGCCCACAGCCGGACATCAGGGAGTACGGAAAACCCTAAATCGGATTTATCAGCGATATTTCTGGCCAGGCCTCTTCCGGTTACGTACGGAAGTGCGACCCCTGCCAGAAATTGAAGATCAGCCATCTGAAACCTGCGGGACAGATGCACACCCGGCAAGTACATGCATCATTCGACGTACTCTGTGCGGACTTCGTAGGACCACTCCCGCGCTCTACTCACGGGAATACCATGTTAATGGTATTATTCGACGCCTTTTCAAAATGGGTGGAGCTAGTGCCCTTGCGTAAAGCAACGGCAGTACACCTGATGCGCTCGTTCAGAGAACGGATTCTGGCCAGGTTTGGAGTGCCGAAGATGTTAGTTTGCGACAATGGGACGCAGTTTACGAGCCGAGTGTTCGCCAAGTTCTGTAAACAGCGGGGCATGACTCTGCAGCACACCGCGCCGTACACCCCGCAGCAGAAACCCACTGAGAGGGTAAACCGGACCGTGAAGACCATGGTGGCACAGTACCTGGACGATCAGCAGCGGACGTGGGATGAACGCCTCCCAGAGATCAGCCTGGTGCCAGCCAAGGAATTTTTCTTTAAGAAGGATGAATCTTGTCGCAGGAGAATCAAGGTGAGATGTAAGACATATAAATATTGAAAGCTCAGTTTCGAGCTGACGTAATTGTGCGAAGTAGGCAGGAAGGCAGGGACTAACTAGGATAAGAACTAGTGCTAGGAAACAACAAGCTATTGAATAAAACCATGTTATTAATATATATTGAAACAAAACCGGCCGTTATTATTATAATACCGAGTGATAAATTCCCTCCCATTTAGAGCATTGTGAAAGTGTCGTGTACGTGTGTGCCCGTGTGAGTGTGTATTCGCAGAGTCGTGCTTTCTGGTACACACGCACAGTCCGTGTCGTGAGTGAACGTTAGTGACGAGTGGGTGCGTGAGAGTGTTTTTTAACAAATTGCGGCGTGGTGGAATACACCATCGAGTGTCGTGAGTGAAACGCTAGTTGGCAAATGGGTGTGTGAGCTACTCTACTCTAACGAGTTTGCGGCGTGATTGAATACATCACTGATCGGCTCGTGGGAGTACAGGCAAGAATACCTGCGGTCACGGGCGTTCTGCACGACGAACGATCGACCGTGAGAGGTGTCATGAGTGAGCGATGTGCGTGAGCATGCACTCTAACTAGTTGCGGATGGTAGAATACACCAACGAGCGATTTGTTGGAGTGCAAGCGAAAGCACCCGCGGCCACGTGCGTTCCTCACGATAGGGCGCCGGCTAGGCATGCGCGACACGTGCACGTGTGCCCCAAGGAACGCGTGGTGGTAGAGTCTACTACCACATATCGCCTATACCCTGTACATATCCCAATAGGGTATGACCTAATAGCCTCTCTCTTGCTAAAGTCACAGTAGTCCTAGTATTTATAAATTTTCTGTAAAGACTCTGGCGAGACTGAGATATGTACCCCAGCCTGAGAATACATCCTTACAGTGTATACCAATGAAATTCGATTTAGCGCTTTCAATGTCTTTATTTCAATATATAAGTTTTGGCAATTCTGACCAGTGTTAACTATATATATTAAGACAGTGTCTACAAAATATTGAACTTTGTGCAATAAATGGTGATTCTCAGACATCTCTGATTCCTGATCTGCAAATAAGTTCTCGCTGTTTTTGTTGATGAAAATGAAACTTTATTATTAGGTGTACAACTTTGCTTCCGCCGTTTTCCGATAGGTGGCTGTACCGGCTGGTTGAAATACATAGATGATAATGCCTTTAAAGTGAGTGCCTAACGAATTGTCATTGCCGTTTCAGTGACAGTTGTTCTTGTTTTCGTATTATTGACGCTCGAAAATGTCCGTTTATGTGCCCAATTCTCGCCATTTTTGGGAAGCTTTACTTTCTGTTACAATTCGAAAAAAAATATGCAGATGAAGCGCATCGAATGCTCTCAGAAACTAACGGTGTTGCTGCGCTGAGTGAAAAATCGTGTCAACGTGCTTTCAACGTTTCAAAAATGTCGAAGACAAACATGGTGGTGGAAGAGAAAAAACCTCAAAAACGGCCTCACGACGCAAAAGTGGTACCTGGCAACTCTGAAATGGGAAGTCTTTCCCCACCCTCCGTATTCCCCAGATGTCGCCCCTCCTGACTTCTACCTTTTCCGTTCGATGGCACACGTCCTGGCAGATCAACATTTTCAATCCTTCGAAGAATTGGAAAAATGGATTGCTTCATGGATAGCGTCAAAAGAAGACTCCTTTTTTCGAGCCGGGATTCGAAAATTGCCGGAAAGATAGGAGAAAGTTGTCGCTAGCGAAGGACAATACTTTGAATAATATATCTGTAAGCACTTTTTCGCAATAAAGCTTTAAATTTTGGAAAAAAACGGCGGGAGCAAAGTTGTACAGCTAATATAAAAAGAACTATTACAAATGGATTATTCAAAGTATTTTCCATCGCTACAACTTTTTGCCATCTTTCTAGCAGAGTTCGAATACCTTGATGGTTTTTTTTTTTTTGATTACTTTACGGTTATTTATTTTATATTCTCTTATTATATAAGAACTATTTATAAGTTTTAAGATCTTAATACTGGTTAATGTTGTCAACAGTTTATTTTAAGCTGTCCTTCGATGAGGCGTCCCTAAAAGTTTGTTCACTGGGCAGGTAGGTCCTTGCAGCGGAGACGGGATTGACTGCTGAGATGCGTCAGACCTCTCGCTAGGTGGTTGGGGTGCGATGTAAGCTTGACGTAGTATTTTCTCTTGAATTCGGGTATTGCATCTTTGACTGGAGGGATGTTCAAGTCTCGTTGAATGTTTTCGTTTCGAACATAACACGGGGCTCCGGTGATAGTTCGAAGGATCTTTAATTGAGCTCGTTGAACGATGTCCATGTTGCTATTACAGGTGTTTCCCCCATAGCTGCGAGCCATAGGTCCAAATAGGTTAGAGTACAGAATTGTAGAGTAGTATTTTGTGGTCCAGACTTAGCGGGGAGTGTGCGTTGATCAGCCAGTGCAGGGTGTTGGCTTTGAGTTTTAAGTGGGTTTTTTTGGCTTCAATGTGCTTGTGCCAAGTGTCTGTCGAGGTGTACTCCTAGGTATACTACCTCTTGTGCTTTCGGTATCACTGTGTTGTTTAGCGAAAGTGACGGGCAATCAAGCTTGTTTAGAGTAAAGGTGACGTGCTTGCTTTTTTGTTCGTTGACTTTTATTCTCCAATCTGTGAGCCATTTCTCAACGTCCACCAGGTGAACAGCTAGTTGCGCTGATGCTTGGATCGGTCATCTGGAGCGGCTAAGAATGGCGGTGTCGTCGGCAAAAGTGGATGTTGTCAGACTTCTGCTTGTTGGTAGGTTAGCGGTGTATAAGAGGTATAGGGTGGCCCAAGAACGCTGCCTTGGGGGACCCCTGCTCCAATTGGGTGGTCATTGGATGTACCAGTATTGCTCCTCACTGCAAACTTCCTTTCGTAAAGGTAAGACTCCAGTTTTAGCTTGATCTTGTGCATAAGTCCGTCTAGCCAAACTCTGTCGAATGCATGGGATACATCCACAAAAACAGCTGTACAGTATTGTCGGTTATCGAATGCGGTTCTTATTTCTGATGTTATTCGAAAACCAAATTGATGTGCTGGTATTATGTTGTGAGCTCTAAGGTACGGGTTGATTCGGGTCAGCATGCATTTTTCGAAAAGCTTTGAGAGACATGAAAGTAAGCTTATGGGTCTGTACGACGAAGCAGATGTAGGATCCTTTCCGGGCTTAGGAATCATTATGATGATTGATTTTTTCCATCTGTCTGGGAAGTAACCAACTCTAGTTATGGCGTTGAAGAGCTGGGTTATGTAGCAAATGGCACAGTAAGGTAGTTCAATGATCATTTTTGGGGTTATGAGGTCACAGCCGGGGGACTTCTTTGGGTTAGTGTGCTCATGTATGAGTTTTGAAATTTCTTTTGGATGAAACACATTTGGCTTATGCTGGGCATTGGGGTAATTTGTTAATTTTGGGTAGTGCGAATGCGTTAGTAGTCTGGTTAGGTTGGAAAACTTTTTCAAGGTGAGCGGCAAACGTGCTGGCCCTGTCTGCGTCAGTGCGAGCCCAGCCGCCTCTGGAATTTCTTATTGGCGATACGGTGATGGTCGGTGGACAAAGAGTTGGGTGAGTTCTCCACAGTGAATGCTTTGTGCTTGTTGTTCACAGTTGACGTTTGGCGTGCTCCTCTTCTTGTTTCAGGTCTTTGGTTAACTTGTTTGTGGCATCTTTTAGTTTCTGTCTGCTGCTGATGGGGATCTGTAAGATTGCCATTCACGGACTAAGCGTCGGTTTTCGTGGACTAAATGCTCGATTTGTTTATTTGTCCTTTATGGGTAGGGATCTTTTGTGTAAGTTTGAGAAGTGGAGAATTGGGCTGCTGCAACCAGAATGGATTCCAGTGTTGAGGTTAATTTGTTAATGTTGGATTCGCTGTTAATTTGTGGACTTAGAATAATGTGTGAACTAATATATTTTTTATACTTAAGCCAGTTTCATTTATATGACGTCAATCGGTCAGTTTTTTCGACCGTTTCTGCGAGTCGAAAAATGTGGATGAAAACTAGGGAGTGATCTGATGATAGTTCTGGCAGGCATTCGGCACTCAACAAGTTGCGAGGAATGTTTTTAGTAATGTAAGGATGTTAGGGTCTTTACAGAACATTTATTTAAAACTAGGACTATTATGACTTTAGCAAGAGAGAAGCGTGTCACGCGTGCCTGTCTGGCTGCCTATCGTGGGGGACGCACGTGGTCGCGAGTGCTTTCGCTTGCACTTCCCAAGTCGCTCGTTGGAGTATTCCACCATCCGCAATTGGGTTAATGCACGCCTACGCACCCCGCTTGCCAGCGACCGTTGGTCGTGCAGGACGCCCGTGACCGCAGGTGTTCTCGCCTGTACCCCCACGAGCCGATCAGTGGTGTATTCCACAACGCCGCAAACTGATTAGAGTACACGCTCACACACCCACTTGCCAACTGGCGTCTCACTCACTACTCACGATCGGTCGCTTTTTTTTGCAAAAATGCCCGTGACCGCAGATATTTTCGCCTGCACTCCCACAAGTCGCTCTGTGGTGTATTCCACCACGCCGCAACTTGTTAAAGCACACGCTCACACACCCACTTGCCAACTGACGTTCACTCACGACACGAACTGTGCGTGTGTACGTTCAGAATCGCTGACTGGCCAGCGGAGCACCGGCATACCAGAATTGTTTTATATTGTTTTAAATAATCACTACGGGTGGGTTTCATTAACATTTAATAACATGCTTTTATTCACTTGCTCGTTGTTTTCCTGCCTTCCTGCCTACTTCGCACCATTTACGTTAGCTCTTAATTGTTACTTTCGCTATTTGTATTTCTTCCAGCTCACCTTGACTCTCCTGCGACAGGATTTATCCTGCTCCCTTTATGTTCTTGGGCTGGCACTAGACCCTAGACTTTTACTTTGAACTTGCACTTTTATTATTTCCCCGTGGGAGAGCTTATTACCGGCTTCTTTTGCTGCTCGCGATCAACTGCCCTTTACCCTAGTTAGGCAGATCGCACTTCGCTGCTTGCGTTTCGTTGCCTGTAGCTCTGCTGCTGTGGCTCTGCTGCTGTGGCTCTGCCGCTGCTAGCGCCGCTACCTGTCCGTGCACAAGCTCTGGGTACCCAGGCACCGTTACTTGTGCGCACACTAGGCACCGTTACTCAGTGCGGGTGCTAGGCGCACGTTCTGGGTACCGAGGTACCGTTACTTGTGAATGTGTTCGAGTGCCGGGATTGTGCACCAACTCTGGGTACCGAGGCACCGTTACTGTGTGCGGTTGCTAGGCTCACGGTCTGGGTACCGAGGTACCGTAACTTGTGTGTGCGCTAGGCATGGGCGTCGAAGGGGTAACGACATAAGTCCGCCGCGCCAAAACGTCATAATATCGCGCGATCTTATGACGCTTAGGGACGCCATAAGTTCGCCAAGATAAAAACGACATTATTCCGCCGCCGGCGAACTTATGTCGCCATTAAGCGCCATAAGATCGCGCGAACTTATGTCGTCTTGAAAATACTCGGCGATCTTATGACGCTTAAGAACGACATAAGTTCGCCGAGATAAAAACAACATTATTCCGCCGACGGCGAACTTATGTCGCCCTTAAGCGCCATAAGATCGCGCGAACTTATATCGTTTAAAAATTAATTCTCATTTTCAATTTAATGTCGGTTCTAAATTAGCTCACGTAATATAAGATACTGAATTAATTTACGAAACACTAGAAAAAGCACAAAAAAGAGATCAAAATTATCAACATTTTAATATTTATTAATTAAACAAAAATAATATCATTATGTTTTAACTATTATTTTACTTATTTTAGAAACAACTAACAGTAAGTCCTTCGTTTTAAAAAAGTGGCAAAGCATTAATGGCCATGTCCAAAAAGGTGGGATTAAATTTAACTAGCAATATGTTCTCAAGAACATCCTGGCTTAATCGATTGCGGTAGTCGGTAAGCACCAGCCTCAGAGTGGAAAATGCTCGTTCAATCGACACCTGTTATAAAATAAGAAACTATCTAAGAAGAAACCTAATTATTTATGCCATTTTTATTTACCTGAGCTGGTGGTTTCTAAAATAAGTAAAATAATAGTTAAAACTGAAAACAATGACAATTTATTTATGTATCATTCATCAAAATGCATATATGTACTATTATGTTTTTTATACCCTTCGACCATTGAAAATGGTCAAAAAAGGCTATACTAACTTTGTGCAAAAAAAAAATTGTAGGTAAC
Organism: Zaprionus nigranus; assembly: GCA_018903425.1. Classification (NCBI taxonomy): domain Eukaryota; kingdom Metazoa; phylum Arthropoda; class Insecta; order Diptera; family Drosophilidae; genus Zaprionus; species Zaprionus nigranus. Next base: position 62,851 of record JAEIGD010000089.1, on the reverse strand, counting down.
AGGCAGAAGGAGGCGTGGCAGACCCCACAAAGTATATATATTCTTGCTCAGGATCACTAGCCGAGTTGATTGAGCCATGTCTGTCTGTCTGTCCGGATGTCCGGATGTCCTGATGTCCGTCTGACCAGATGAACACACAGATCTCAGCTATTATAAATGCTAGAGACAACAAATTTGGAATGAAGGTTCCTATGTACTCGGCGCAGATCAAGTTTATTACAAATGTTAGGTGCCACGCCCACCGCCCCCACAAATCAATAATTTAATTTTTGAACTCAATTTGTAAGCGCTGTATAAAAGATACAACTTTCTGACTTTAACATATACTAAGCTGAATGAAATATCTACGTAGTCTCCAAATTACGATCCGATCGGACAATAAAACAGAAGTTATTTAAGAAAGTATGAGCATAAAACCAAGTGCTTCTGTCAGCTAACAAGGGAGGCGGGCGAGCGCGAAGCGCGAGCCCCATCTGTCGGGATTAATTTCAAAGCATGAGCATATGTTGGTATATGGGTACATACATAAGGACATTCATACATAGGTCGAAGGGTATCCCACTCTCGCGTGCTGCGCGACTGGTTTTTTGCTAATTTTGTTTCTATAATTTTTTTAAAATTGAAGTCAAAAAAAATAAAAAAGGTACAAGAAGTACGCTATAAGTAATTTCAAAAAATTTAGACATTCTTAATTAAATAAAAGTCGCGGCTACTGAATAAATTTGTCGCCACATGCGTCTGTCGCCTTATGCTGCTCGGCAGCAAAAAATCAGAAGCAGCAAACAGTCGAAAGCACAGACTTACGCTGCTTCGACTGTTGACCAGCAGCAATAGCAAACTTATGCAGCTGCGACTGCTGACGACTTCCGAAAGTCGTCAGTAGCTGCAGCCACGACTTACTTCTACGATCAAAAGCAACAGCAAAGCAAAAAGCGAAAAAACGAAAAAGGGCGACTGCTGCTGATTTTTACTTATGCTTTGACTGCGACTTCTGATTTTTCAGAAGCAGAAGCGAAAATCATGTGAAATGAAACTTACGGCAGTTTTTTAAACGCTGTTTCAAAATAATGATCGACAGTTTTCCACATGCGCACCGAATGGGAAAATACAGTGAAAAAATTAAATTTTTACGAAGACCCGAAGACCAAAAGAACAAAAGACCAATGAACTAAAGACCAAAAGACAAATGAACTAAAAACAGGGATTTAATTCGTAAGTTCAGTTTGCGGACTAGTTCAAACGAACTAAGTCGGACCTAAACGGTACAACTCTACTGGCGATATCCAAGAGTGAGGGAGGGAAGAGAAACTGCGCTAGACTAGAGACTAGATTTAAGGTTAAAGTCTTGTAATGCGTGGCAAACTGTATTATATCCCTATACTTGTAGAATAAAACATCAACATTCAGCCCTTCAGGCAATCCATGGGTTTTGTCGGCGGCTCCTCATGCACCATGTCACTGGTTAAAAGGAACTTAGGAAATCGAGGGGGTGCTTAAATGGGAGAGTCCTCAATTACACACTAGACTTAGCTACTAAAATGGCTTGATGATCGGCTTGGCAGGGTAAAATATCACTGACCATTTTCTCAAAAATTGATAAGGTTTTCTTCGCAAAAAATATCGAATTTCATAAGTATACAGCTGGTTATTTTGTGTGCATTAAGGTTGCAAGAACAACTTGAATTAATTATAAATTATGTATTTAATTTGTCGATTATAGAGAGACGAGAAATATATTTTATAGCTATAATCGATGTTCTCACTCAGTATGGTGTTAAAAAGCAGGTGAGCAGAATGCAATGAAACAAATGATTAAATTTAAAGATAACATAACAAATTCGAGTATTTATAGGCAGCGAAAGCGGCAAAGACAGTTAAGTATGGTAGTAATGTTGATGGTATATCGACTTGTGATCCTGAACAATATGCCAAAAGATTCCTGGAATTTATGGATAAAGCTATAGTTTAATGTATTGTATTTAATTGTAATTGCCACATATATAAAAAATGACTCATACGAGTATAGTATACATATTAAAAACTGGTGTTTCAATTATTTCGCGCAGTAATCGATAAAGCAAAAGTAGAAAGGAGACATCATTTCAAGATCGATTGATTTAAATTAAACCTACTTTTAATTCATATTCGATTTGTATTTGTTACATATATATTCAATTAAAGTTCATAAGTACTTTTGTATAATGTTTCTGTTTTATTTCATTTCATGTTTTCATCGTTTCATTACTGAAATTAAATTAATATGATCAACATGTGAAAAGCAAAATTCATTTAAATAGGAAAGTCATACACACCACAAAGCGATTGACCTGATAGCCATGTCCACCTGACAATTTTTTCTTTTCAATATTCTCCATGTTCTCAAAACGTTCCCGTTTGCTACGTATGATAATATAGAGTATGTATGTGATAAATATGGTAAGAGTATAAGATATTCTTGCTCAGGATCACTAGCCGAGTTGATTGAGCCATGTCTGTCTGTCTGTCCGGATGTCCGGATGTCCTGATGTCCGTCTGACCAGATGAACACACAGATCTCAGCTATTATAAATGCTAGAGACACCAAATTTGGAATAAAAATATATAAAATATATAATATATAAATATATAATATATAAATATAAAAAATGACTCATACGAGTATAGTATACATATTAAAAACTGGTGTTTCAATTATTTCGCGCAGTAATCGATAAAGCAAAAAGTAGAAAGGAGACATCATTTCAAGATCGATTGATTTAAATTAAACCTACTTTTAATTCATATTCGATTTGTATTTGTTACATATATATTCAATTAAAGTTCATAAGTACTTTTGTATAATGTTTCTGTTTTATTTCATTTCATGTTTTCATCGTTTCATTACTGAAATTAAATTAATATGATCAACATGTGAAAAGCAAAATTCATTTAAATAGGAAAGTCATACACACCACAAAGCGATTGACCTGATAGCCATGTCCACCTGACAATTTTTTCTTTTCAATATTCTCCATGTTCTCAAAACGTTCCCGTTTGCTACGTATGATAATATAGAGTATGTATGTGATAAATATGGTAAGAGTTAAGAGTTTTAGCGCTCTCTATGGTTGTTTCATCTGAGATATTTTGAGAGTAGATGTCCACATAACCCTCACGTTTTATTTCTTTTGCCTGCCATTTCTCGAATTTAGCCCGCAGTTGTTTGGCACGAGCTGCATTTTGAACCTGCGTAAAGTCAAAGTATATTAGTACTAAAACCAGAAAAAAGCTTATTTTCGGCATGCCGAAGGTTTTATACCGTTGCAGGTTTTTATATCCTTTGGTTTATGGAGATCTAGCAACCCTCTCTCAATTCTTAATCACACTTATTAAACACTCTTATATCTGTTTAATTTATCGATATCCTTTCAATCATCGTTAACTTATATAAATATATGGTAAAAAAAATACTCGCTAGCTCTTCAAGTGAACAGACGTGTTTTTCTTTTGCTCTCCGAATTTCATTAGATATCTTTTTGATTAACCGGTGTTCCATGTAACAAAAGTGTTTTCTTCTATTATTTTGCTATATAAATCTGTTCACTCGCGAGTGCTTTCTATTTAATTAGTCAAACATTTTTGTTTGGTAATTTGGTAATTGGTTTGCTATTGGCTTCTTCCTAGTTTTGTTGTTGTATTGCTTGGTAGCTAAGTCTATTTTTAGGCCATGGATTTTAAAAAAATTCATGGTCTTTTGTGTTTGTCGGAACGGAAATGTGCGTAACAGGCAGAAGGAGGCATCTCCGACCCCATAAACTATATATATTCTTAATCAGTATCAGTAGCCGAGTCGATTGAGCCATGTCTGTCTGTCCGTCTGTCTGTCTGTCTGTCTGTCTGTCTGTATGAACTCCTGGATCTCAGAAACTATAAGAGCTAGAGTCATCAAATTTTGTGACAACATACGTATATATTGCAGTGTGTCAAAGTCTGTAAATCAGAAATAACTACTTAAAACCTACAATATTAACTCAACAACCAAAGTTGTATATCTTACATGACAAATACCTTGCCACGGGCGTTATGTGAAAATTTCATTAAAATCGGACTATAAATAAGTGAGATATGATACGAATTAAACTCACTTTGAACATATACTTGTATACTTAAGCCGACCTAATTTACTCAAGCATACCGAAGTTCAAATCTAGCGTCGGACACACAGCATTTTATTAAACTTTTTATTTGCATTGTATGGGAACAGAATTGGTTCACAATGCAGCTTTGCCGGTGCGCGAAGGTGTGAGGCAATGGCCGAGTGGTTAGAGTGGCGGACGGCTGCGAGAGAGTGCGTGTGTTCAACTCCCGGTTGAGGCAGGTGCGAATTTTCATTTATTAATTATTTCTTATTTTATTTTATTTTTTTTTTTTTTAATAAACTAAAAGAAAAGTTACAGTTAAACAAATTAAAATCAAGAAGAAGCAATCCATGGCCTTATACAGTCAGCTCCTGACTGTAGTGTTTGTATTTTTAGATACTATCGCGAGCGCGCTTACTCTTTTCAGTTCGCTCTCTCTCTCTCCAAACTTTCATTTGCGCTGTGCATTTGTTGTTGCAGTTACTGTAACGACAGCTAGTGCTCTCGCCTACTTAGCATATGCTCTCATTTTTTACGTAGTTTGCTTTTAGTTTTTTTGAACGTTTTATTTGGCTACTCTTTTACAGTGTTGTCTTAATATAATAAAAGGAAATCTTATCTGTGCTACTAAAACCTGTCGAAGCGAGATTACGTGCGCTCAACCCAGCATTTCATGTTGGCTGTGTGATAATGTCGTACATGCCAAATGTGCCAATGTCAATGGTACAACTGCTGATGCTTTAGCTAAGCGCATTGGGCTGCACTATTGCTCTGAGGAGTGTCGTGAGGTCCAGAATGAAATGAGATCTATCATGCAGCAGACACGGAAAGGCTTTAGGGAATTGTTTAGTGATTTTCGTAAGCTATCTCAACAGTTCTCTAAGCTGGACTCGGAATTTAATAGCCATCAGCTGTTGAGTGAGTCCCCCGAAGCGCAAAAAAAATCTACGCGCAAAGAAGAAACCCTGTCTGCTGTTATTCTGCCTTCGACCGTCTCCGATCAGCATAGTAGTCCGTTGACACAGCCGTTGAAATCGATCACCACATCTGTGGTAACGAGATCGGCGGCTCAGAAGAATTCGGTTCCCGAATCTGTCAACAACGAGTCTCTGCAGCCAATGACGCTTTACCCAGGGCTACAACCACTGTTTCTTTATCAGTAGTGCCCAAGCCTCTTGTAGGGATTCCCCCGAGGAGGGGGGAGGCTTGCCGGATCTCACATCTGATGATGTCAAGCTTATATTCAAGCTAAAATACAAAAAAAATTTAAGTTCTCTTATGAACGGGACGTATCATCCTTTAAAGTTTGTGTCCCCAATGAATGCTTTAACCTCATATGCACAGCAGATTTTTGGCGAGCTCATATTATGGTTAAAGAATTCGAGGCAAAAAAAAAAAACGAAACAGGGCCAACCCCCCCCCCCCCCAGCCCCCCCCCCCCCCCCCCCCCCCCCCCCCTTGTTTTTTTTTTTTTTTTTTTTATTCCCCTCCATTTTTCCTTTCCTTTTCTTCCCTTCCTCCCGGGTCCCCCCCCCCCCCCCCCCCCCCCCCCCCCCCCCCCCCCCCCCCCCCCGGTGCCCTTGGTTTTTTTTTTTTTTTTTTTTTTTTTATTTTTTTTTTTTTTTTTTTTTTTTTTTTGGGGGGGGTTTGTGTGGTTATTGCTTTCTTTTTTTTTTTTTTTAGTTTTTTTTTTTTTTTATTTCTTTTTTTTTTTTTTTCCCAACTCATTTTTTTTTTTTAATTTTTTTTTTTGGGGGGGCGGGGGCGGGGGGGCAAACAACAATTTTTATTTTACCCCTCCCCCCCCCCCGCCCCAACACCCCTTTTTCTTTTTTTTGGGTTTTTTTTTTTTTTTTTTTGGGGGTTTGTGTTTTCCCCGGGGGGGCCCCCCCCCCCCCCCCCCGCCCCCCCCCGGCGCCCCCCCGCCGGGGCCCCCCCCCCCCCCCTGTTGTTCCCCCGGAACAAAAATTTATCTTTTTTGGGTCCTCCCCCCCCCCTTTTGCCTGTTTACTTAATTTTCCTTTTTGCACAAATTTTAATATACCCTTTTTGTTTTTACCATTTTCAATGGTCGAAGGTGTAAAAAGAATCGGCAACCGATTAGACTTACTTTTTCGAACCAGACCACTGCGCCTAATAAGACAACGACAAAAAACTAAGTTCGTGTCCTACAAATAAACTTTCCTCTTTAATTCTTTCCTATCAAAATGTTAGAGGTCTCTGTAGTAAAATCTCTAGTCTTTATCTTAATAGTCTTGCCTTTTCTTCCCAAATTATTGCTTTTACCGAAACCTGGTTAAAACCAGAGATTCTAAGCTCTGAAGTATTTCCAGATAGGTATACAACATACAGGCTTGATCGACCTGACCGACGAGGTGGTGGAGTACTGATTGCAGTAGACTCCAATATTGAGTCGGACCTTTTACAACCGGAGTTTCAATTTGACATTGAAATAATTTGTGTAAAACTACACTTTCCCGCTTTTTTCATCTATATAACCTGCTCCTATATTTCGCCGTAGAGCTGGAAGTTAAATCGATTATCGAATCGATTAATCGATGTTTCCAATTTTCTCCGATGCATCGATTTAATTTTTGAGAATCGATTTAATCGAAAATTTGAAAATAGTACTAAATAACTACAACTAAATAAGTAAACCAGTCTAGTGGTGGTATAAAATGTTGGGATTTTAGGTATAGTGCGAGGAATAAACATTTGTTTTTGTAAAATTTTGAGTTCAGGGTAATTGTTTAATAACAATATGAGGTCTATATTATATTGTATAATTTTTTTCTTTAATTTTAAGCCAAAAACACGGTTTATTTTGTATTATTTTAAGCCAAAAAACCGTTTGTTTCTTATATTTAAAATTTTCGATTTAAATCGATTTTTTCCTTAAATTTTTGAAAATAAATCGATTCAGTGAAGATCGATTTATTTCCACCTCTATTTCGCCGTCATCGGAATTATCAGTCTACTTGCAACACTTGTCTGCAATTAAGACAATTTTTAACCTGTTATCAGACAGAGATCACTTAATAGTCCTGGGCGACTTTAATATCCCAGAATGTAATTGGACATCTACTTCTGAAGGAAACTTCATTTGCCTTCCCGGCAAAATGACCTATTTGACGGTTTGTTTGACATGTCTTTTCCTTGGTCAGGAAAACTCTCTGAATAGATTACTTGATTTATGTTTCACCTCTGATCCTTCCAAGGTGATTGTAGACAGGGTACAACGCCTTTCCCTTCCGGAAGATCCTTATCATCCCACTTTCGAAGTGAATTTCGATTTGGGTATTAGTATTGTGGATAAAAATGAAAGGCCGTGTAATCGCGTGAGCTGCTTTAAGAAAGCAGACTTTGAAAATTTAAATTTTTAATTTCACATTGTGATTGGTTTTTATGCATTAACTGATATGTCAGTTGCAACTAATATATTTTATAACACCCTAAACTCTGCTTTTGATATCTGTGTTCCGTTATCCTATCCGATATGCTCAAGCAAACCCCTTGGTATACAACAGAGATGTCTCGCTTAAAAATTATATTATTAAACTTATTTAAGAAATATAAGCAAATAAGCTCCCCTCTTGTCTTTTCCCGCTACCTAACTGTTCGGGCAAATTTTACCGTGCTTAACGCGAAATGTTATAAAAACTCTTTGACCAGATGTAGGTAGTTTAGTTTTTTGTCTCTTGTCTTTTCCCGATACCTAACTGCTTGGGGCAAATTTTACCGTGCTTAACGCGAAATGTTATAAAAACTATTTGACCAGATGTAGGTTTCAGTTTTTTCAGAATTCTAAAAAAGTTTTATTGTTTTGGTAACATGAAGCATAGGTCAGCGGTCTTTCCTTCTTAACTTTTATTTGATAACGCTGAGGCGTACACAGATCAGGCCATGGCCGATATGTTTGCTAAGTTTTTTCAAACAACTTATTCTTCTTCTACGCCGACCATTCATTCTTATCCATATAGAGTACCAAGTTCAAATGGCAACTTCACACCGTTACTGAACGAAAGTTCACTTTTTAAGGATCTTAGCTTAGTTAAACCAGTCTTTTCACCAGGTCCCGATGGTATTCCCACCTGTGTACTTAGATATTGTGCCAACTCCTTATGCCATTGCACAAATTATTTTCGCTGTCCTTAGACACAGCATCCTTTCCTTCCATATGGAAAGAATCATTCATTATGCCTTTACTCAAAAAGGGCAGCAAAGCTGATGCAAGTAAGTATAGAGGTATCTCTAAATTATCGGCTATACCGAAATTCTTCGAGAATGTTATAACTCCTCACTTGCAACATTTTAGTAGATCCGTTATATCCCCTTTTCAACTCGGATTCGTGAAACGTCGTTCTACCACGACAAATTTGCTTGAGCTGACATCCTTTGTGGTAAAAGGATTTCAGAAAAATCTTCAAACCGATGTCACTTATACTGATTTCAGTAAGGCATTTGACTCAGTGAATTGTTGCACATAAACTGAATCTTCTCTGTTTCTCACCAAAACTTCTTAGTTGGGTTGTGACTTATTTGGGTGACAGAACCCAACGAGTCCTCTTTAAGAATAATCTTTGATCGTCACATAACACAAATTGTCAATAAGGCATTTCGACTACTTGGGTTCATCAAAAGATGGGCCAAAGAATTCGAGGATCCTTATACAACTAAGTTGCTTTATACTTCTCTTGTTCGTCCAATTCTTGAATATGGGTCTTGCGTGTGGTCGCCGCAATACCTTATTCATCAAGATAGAATTGAGTCTGTTCAAAAGCATTTCCTACTCTTTGCCTTGCGTAGTCTTAATTGGGTTTCGGGTGTAGACTTACCACCATATTCTAGTAGACTCCTTCTAATTAACCTACCTTCTTCAACTAACCGTCGTATTATGTTAGGTGTTATGTTTATCGTAAAACTAATAAGGTACGATATAGATCCCTCTACTTAACCTAATCAATTTCTGTATTCCTCCTAGAGTTACCTTCTAATTTTAGGCCAATTTCTTTAGCCTTTTGTCCTAATAATTACAGCTTGCATGACCCTTTCCGAGTTCTCTGTGCTGATTACAATAGACTGTTTAGAGTTTTCAACTCAGAGTCCTCCTTCCACTCTGTTAAATTATCTATCCTTAATGAATTAACTTCTCATCCTAATAACTAACATTAATCCACCGATCTGATTGGGTTTTACTGGGTTTTCCCCAATCCTTTGCAGCAAATGTTGGATCGTTAATTCTTTGCTTTTTTTTCCCCAGACTAAATTTAATAAATTTATAATCTTAATTAATTTTAAAATTTTTTTTTATTTTTTAATCTTAATTTTACTTAATTTTAATTTAAATATAATAATTTTTCAATTCGACTGGCTTAGTTGACGTTAAATAAATAAATAAATAAAAATCTTTTTTACCCCGTTCATGCCACATCTGGTGTTCCCCAGAGAAGCCATTTAGGACCCCTGCTTTTTACACTTTTCACCAATGACCTCCCAACGGTCATACTTAACTCCCGTCTCATGTATGCTGATGATGTCAAGCTTGTTTTCAATTTAAAGATAACTCTTGTCATTCTTTTTCTTTTTGCCTTCAATCTGACTTAGACTGTTTCTACTCTTTGTGTCGTGCAAATGTTCTTAATCTGAACATCTCCAAATGCAAGCTGATGACATTCTCACGAGCCTGTCCTAAGTATGTATCTTACTCTCTTTGTGGTTGTACCCTGGAAAGAATTTCTCTGGTTGATGATCTAGGGGTCCGTTTGGACTCTTAGACTCTTTAGACTCTTGTTACTAAATCTGCCTTCCCTAGTCAATCGTAGAACTATGCTTGGTGTTGTATTTATTAATAACCTTATACAAGGGGTCATGATAGTAACGACTTGCTTAGTCTCTGTCCCTGGTAGAATCACCCGTAACTATCTTCCTCTAAATCTTTCATATTGTAGCTCGATTTTTTTTACAGGCTATATTTATAATGAATTTAGGTGAATCGCTTATGTCTCGGACACTTCTAGTTTTTTTTTTTTGAATTTTGAAAATAATTAAATTTGCATGTTTTTTTTGTTGGCCAATTCTCAGTAAAACGTCACAATGATGCGCACATTGTCCGATAACCGATTTATTTCGAACAAAAATTACGACGGAGACAAAAATGAGAAATTTTATTCCATTACAACGGTTAATTTGCCGGTTGCTTAACGCAAATGCAGAATTTCGGCGCGACCGGCAAAAAAACACAATAGAATGTCATTTGATGTGTAATTTCAATGCAGATATTCAACAGCCTAAAACGATTGTAAAACATCACGTGTGCGCCCTCGAAACTAATTATGTATGTCGCAAAGACGAAAAGAGCGCCGCTGGCGAAAAATTTTTGAAAAAATAAAAATATCGCGCGCGATTATCTTATGCATCAAGCACCATCCATTGCATTTGATTCCATAAAGTGTTCACAGATAGTTTCTATACTAATTATGTATAATGCTGCAAAATTAAAATAAATATTGTATGAGTTTGTTAACAGCTATGAAAATCATAATTTCTAACTGTTTGTTCTTCTACTCTCACTCTTTCACTCTATGATATCATACAATTGTCCTATAGAAATGTATAAAGTATTTATTTGTACTTTATAGATATGTAAACAGTATTTCGATATTTCTTCATACTTTATAGATATGTAAACAGTATATCGATATTTATACGTACAAAAAGCCTTCTTTCGGCCGATTGTTCCTATGACAGCTCTGTATATGTTACAGTGGTGCGTATTTCATCGATATTTTGTAAGCAATTTATCGGTAGCTTATGTAGTGAATTTGGTTTTAACATTATGGAAAACAAATTATGTATCTATAACAAACAATATATTGGTCAAATCAGGCTCATTGAGATGGCTCTAAAACTGAGAGACTACGGACACTGACGAACTTAAGGACAGTTCGGCTAGTTCGCCTCCCTCCCCACTTTATAGTTTCGGACCACTCTCTCCTAATGCTCGCTGCAAAATTCATATACCCTATGCAAGGGTATAACAATCAATACGGATACCAACTTCTTTGAGTGCATCGTCTGCGGCAGCCAGAGTCAAGCTGCTTTTATCGACATCGGTGTAATCTTCCTAATCATCATCATCATCATCATCTTCATCCTCGTCCTCGTCCTCATTATTATCGAATTCGTTATTCGATCTGTCGCAATAACGACTTCTGTCTTCAGGTGGTGGCGGAAAACATTTAAGCGGCCGTAGACCATTGAACTGCGACTTCTTGGACTGGTTCTGCTCCATTTCGCGGAACTTATTTAGCATCGACGATGTTGTCTGTGTCTTCTGCAGCACATTGTCCTGAAACGATCTCTTCTGTGTCTCCTCACTTGAATGTTCTACATCCGACTCAGGAGTCGGCATTTTGACAACCCCTCACGAGGTGGTGTAATGCGAAATGGACGCTTCTACCCTTTGTTGGCCGGTGGCCGGTAAGTTTCGAACAACTTAAACTTGACTTATCTCCGCTGTGGCTACTTGAATGTGTTGCGGCTTTGCATCGCACTTCACCACATCAATGGCCACATTCTAGATTTGTTTCAATAGAAAGAAAAAATAAAACTGTTGAATCTGACTTCGAAAGAAGACTAAGTAAAAACTGGAAAAACCTTTCAATATCCCTCAAAAGATATATAAAATCCTGGTCTGAGCATGCAATATACATATGTTTTAACAACTATGTTTTAACTATACTATGTGTCTAAATATTTTTGAACTTCCAAATCCGAATTCAACCCCTGTTTTTCACTTTTGAATTTCAACATAACCTAAATTTGTGTTATTCCCATACTTTCTTAAATAATTTCTGTGTTTATAGTTCGATCGAAATTTGGAGGATATGTAGATATTTGAATTAGGGCGGTAAGTACAGGAACCTTCATGCCAAATTTCGTGTAAATAGCTCTTGTATTAGCTGAGATCTGTAAGTTCTATTCATCAAAACAGACAGACAAAGCAAGACACCAAGAATACGTACTATATACTTTATTTCTGTCAGGCCTTCTTATGCCTTTTGCATAAAGATAGTATACTACATTGCATTTCTCTGAAATTTATGTGTCTTTTGTTACGTACTGCTTTTCGTCGGTAGGGCCGCGCCAGCTAGCTCAGCAGCACTTGGGGAGGGGTTCTTCCTCCAGCCCTGCAATCCGAGAATTATAGGTAATGGGACATTATTTGTTTTTTATTCAGGTCATGGAGTCAGACGTGGAGGATCCCTACATGGACCGGACTCACCAGAGTAGGTAGGCGTTTGAGCTGAGGGAAGGTCCAGGAGTCGCTGCGTCTGCAAACATCGTATTAATAAATTAACAATTATACCAAAAAAAAACTAAGACGCACTTAAATGTTTTGCAGATATTATCTGCGCCGACCGCTCGCTCGAATGTTACTGAGGAGTCGGCCGCCCTTGAGAGAGATGTTGGCGATCATATGCCTGGGCATTCGGGCCATCTGCCGACGGTTCGAACGGCGCTTGACAAAAACGGGAACCTTTGGTCAGCGACCGATGGTTGTTAACAGGCCCAAGGTCCCGCTTAGGCTCGCACTGCTTGCTCCGTTAGCAGATGTTGCTCATACCAGGGCAGCTGTGTTCATCGAAATACGTCTATTGACACTCGAAATGAACACAGCCGATTCGCAGAATGCAACAGGACCCTAGATTTCCAGCGGCGCAATCAATCCTGCGAAGCGAAGAAATCATTGGGGCATTCTGTGTTCGCTGGGCCGGCAAAAATCTGCCAAGCAGTCCAACAGGCGCTAACGCGGGGGCCCCACTCTCTCAACACTGGGTTAACCCGAGTATCTGTTTTCCTGGTGAGTACCTGGTGCGCGTCGTTGTTGAATCCTTAAGCATCTCTTCCTATTGCAGGCAATTGTATTTCCCCCGAGCACTCGAAGTCAGGGAGGCTTCATGCGCGTATGTCTTTAGCGTGATATACGCCAAGTCGTCGGCCCTATAGGTCTTCGAGGAGGTACGCGTTGTTTCCGATCGCCTTCACCACCCGCGCCGTAGAAACTTCCTTGCGAATTTTTCGTTGAAGCTCTTCGAGAAGTTGCTGAGTACGAAGTTCCGTCGGTAAACTTCTTGGCCGGGCGTGGCGTGAAAGGTCCTGGCTCGTTGATCGTACCGCAATTTGCTTACCTCGTACGAGTCGTTGAGTTTGTCTTCGCCCGGGCTCGGATTATAGCCATTTTGTCACTGTGTGATCGACTTCCGGATAGCGACTTCTATTTCCGGCAAGTGCGCGTCCCACTCCCGGTGATCCTCCTTCAGGTAACTACGGATCACCGACAATACGCTGCGGTTCACTCTTTCCGCTGCGTTGCTCGATGGTGAGTACACTGGTGTCTTCATGTGCCTTATCCCAAAGTCCGTAACCATCTCATCGAATATTTTAGATGCGAACTGTTTTCCGTTATCCGAATGGATAACCTCGGGCACGCCAAACTTAAAGAACACCTCATGAACTAGGAACTCTATAAGGTGTGCTGCGGATGCCTCTCGCATCGCTTTCAGGAAAGTATACTTCGAGAAGTGGTCCACCACGATTAAAATATAGGCGTGTCCTCTCTTCGACCGCGGAAATATCCCCAGAAACCCGATATATATTTTCTGGAACGGTCTCTCTGTGTCCACCGTCTCGCCAATTCCAACTTGCATCCAGTGATTTGGTGCTTTCGTCTCCATGCAAACATCGCATCCTCGCACATAGTCCCGCACTTGTATAGTCATCCCTGGCCAATAGTATTGCCGGCGGAGAACCTCCAGTGTCTTTTCCTGTCCTCCGTGTGCTGCTGTCAGGTCTTCGTGAGCCCGTGCGATCAACGTCGTTATCAAGGCTGACGGAATCCACAGCTTCCACTCCGATCCTTCAAATTCATCGCCGAGACATGGTCGCGCGACTCGCTTTAACGGTAACCCGTCCTCTGTCTTCAAGTCTGGCAGGCAATGCTTATTGAGCTCGGCCTCTCGTACCAATTCTTGGTACTCGTCCGCACCGAACGCCGTGGTCTCGAAACCCAGCAGATCGGTGGGAGCCATTTGGACCTCCTCTACGCTACGAGAGAGCATATCTGCGACCACGTTGTCCGAGTCCTTGCGATGTTCTATGGCGAAATTGTAGCTCTGTAACTGCAGCGACCACCTGGCTAACCTTCCCGAAAGGTCATTCATGGTCATGAGCCATTTCCGATTCTCGTGGTCGGCTATGCAGGTAAAGGGCATTCCTTCGACGTACGGTCGGAACTTCCTTATCGCCATGATCACTGCCAAGCACTCCTTCTCGGTGACGGTGTAGTTCACCTGGTGTATCGCTGCTGGAAGAGCACGGCTCCGATTCCCACGTGCGAAGCATCGCACTGAATATAAAAATGCCGCTTGAAATCGGCGTGGACCAACACTGGAGCTGTAGTAAGTGCCTCTTTTAAATCCAGCATTGCCTTTTCAGCTTCGACACTAAATATGAAACGTTTATTTGTTTTCTTAAGGCATTCGGTTAGTGGAGCTGCGAGTGTCGCGAAGTCTCGAATGAAACGACGGTACCACCCCGCTGTTCCCAGGAACGCTCTAACCTCTTTGATGGATTTTGGTTTCGGAATCCGTTTTATGGCCTCTACTCTGCCAGGATCCATCTGTAAGAGTCCCCCTCCTACCACGAAGCCCAGGTACTTTAAGGTTTTAAAGCAGAAGTTCGATTTTTTTAAGCCTATAGTCAACCCTGCTTCCTTTAGACACTGTGCTACACGGCTCAGATAACGCAGATGCGTTACGAAATCCGGTGCGAGGATCAACAGGTCGTCCAAGTAAACAAAGACGTTCGTCCGGATCTCCGTGGGGATGACCTTGTCCATCAACCTCACCAGTCGCTGTGCCGCATTGCAGAGGCCGAACGGCATGACGCGAAACTGCTATAATGGACGGCCTGGCACCGTGAACACCGAATACTCCCTCGACTTCTCATCCAACTCAATCTGCCACAAAAACAAACTTCAAATCAACGCTGGAGATATAAACGGTCTGGTCCAGCCTGGAAAGGATTCCTTCGACGCTGGGTAGCGGGTAAGCATCCTTTATGGTTAGTGTGTTGAGCTTCCTCGCATCTAAACAAAATCGGTTTTTTCCAGGCTTTGACACTATCGTCGTTCTATTACTCCACAGACTCTTGCTCTCCTCGACTACTCCGAGTGCTAGCATCTTGTCGACCTCTTCCTCGATGACTGCTTGCCGCGCAGGCGACATGTGATATCGACGGTCCTTAAAAGTTTTGGCTCCCTCTATCAGTACAATAGTATGGCTGTCGACTTGAGACCTGCCGAGACCGTGCTGCTCAAAACTAAGGAACTGCTTTTGCACGCATTCGAGCTGTTGCTGTTGTTCCGGGGACAGTTCCCACCTCTCGGGGTCTAATTTGTGCTCGTCGGTTGCGTGCTCAGCGTAGTGCTCCATATCCTGGGCCTGGAGCTCGGCGGCGTCTTTCTTTTCGCCATTTGCTGCCTCTCGTCCAATTATTTCGGGCGCTAGTTCGAAGGTACGCCAGAAATCGACCTCCAGGTAAGCTTTCTGCTCCAAATATGGGCACATGTAAAAGTTCACGTTCCTAATTTTGCCTAAATACTCCACAGCCAACTCCGCTCGGCCAGTTATGGACCGATCCTCTCCTGCGGAGGTGCGTACTTTGAAGAAGTACCTGGTCATCGGCACGTCGATGCTATTCAGCAGCTCCCTGCAACCAACTGAATTTGGCGGGGAGGCGCTGGCAGTTGCGCATAAGGAGTCCGTCCTCGGCGCCCGAAACTGCGTTCCACTTCCGCTGCCTCATCGCGTAGCTCATCCACGGTAAATATGTCCATTGCATAGACATAGCGTGCAACACTCTCCTTGAGACCTTTTTTTTATTATTTTAACCAGGTGTCTCTCCGCCATGGGCTTGCTGAGTCTTGACGCTATTCTCCGCATGTGGTGGATGTAGTCCTCTACGCTCTCTCCGGTCTGCTGTTCCCGTTGCAGGAGCTCGTGCATCCGATCATGCTCCGTTTGGTGGCTGCGGAATTGGTCAAGCAGAGCCTGACGCAGTTCTATCCAGCTGGTGGTTGTCGAGTGCCTGACATGGATCCCGTATTACTCTCTTGCCCTCCCGGTAAGCAGAATGTGGAAGGTGCGCTGGATTTTCGCCCATGGACACCGATATTGCCTCTGGAGGAACTCCACGCGGAAGATGAAGTCTTCTACGGAGTTGTATCGGTCTTCTGCGTCGAAGGATAATCCCCACCGCTCCTCTCTGGCGTAGGAAATCGGATGCGGAACGTTCGCATATCCGGTCTCGCCGCGTGGATAGTCTGCCGCTGGGTAGTCATTTGGCGGCACGTGCTGTGGGCGCTCTCGGTGCCTATCCGTGTATCTCGGCCACGGTTCTGGTCTGCTGCTGCCTCTTGCCAACTCTTTCGGCGGAATCCTGGGTGGCGGCATCGGCGCGCGTGCTTCTTGGGGCGCACTGGACTTAGGAGTGGCTCCCTTGAGGATTTGCGCTTCCTCTCTGGGTATGCTGAGCATATCCCATATCGGATCCCGTTCTGCAGGTCTCTCAGCTTGCGACGGCGCGGCGATCAACGGCCTAATGGTGTCGTTCACCATTTTCATGAGCTCGATATTGCTCTGACGCAGATGATCTTTCAAGGCCTGCCCTATTTCCATGTCTAAGAATTGCCGGTAAGTGTGTGTCGCTGTTGCTATTGCAACATTGACTGAGCTGCTACTGATGTGGTTGCTACTGCTGATCTGGCCTGCTGGCCAAAATGCAGGATTTGCTGCTGCTGCTCTAGCGGACCGGAAAAAAATATACGGCTGCTGGCGTGGCACCAGTCAGCCGTGGTACGGGAGTCGTGGCCAGATTGTTGAGACGATATGGGCCGTGGAGGATCCCTACATGGACTGGACTCACCAGAGTAGGTAGGCGTTCGAGCCGAGGAAAGGTCCAGGAGTCGCTGCGTCTGCACACACACAAAACATCGTATTAATAAATTAACAATTATACCATTAAAAAACTAACACGCACTTAAATATTTTGCAGATATTATCTGCGCCGACCGCTCGCTCGAATGTTACTGAGGATTCGGCCGCCCTTGAGAGAGATGTTGGCGGTCTGTTAACATGCCCAAGGTCCCGCTTAGGGTCGCACTGCTTGCTCCGTTAGCAGATGTTGCTCATACTAGGGCAGCTGTGCTCATCGATATACGTCTATCGACACTCCAAATGAACACAGCCGATTCGCAGAATGCAACACTGTTTTGGAAAACTTGGTAAAGGTTAAATATGTGCCATCGGCACCGATTTTTTTCAATTTTTTTACAGGTAGGGCTATATTTATGATGAATTTAGGTGAATCCCTTATGTCTCGGACTCTTCTACTTTTTTTTAATTGAATTTTAAAAATAATTAAATTTGCATGTATTTTGTTGTTGCGTTTTTTGTGTGCGGCGCCAGTCTGCCTGCAACATTTTGTGACGGTACAGTGTCCCACAAATTGATACGTGTAAATTTAATTATTTTTAAAATTCAATTAAAAAAACTAGAAGTGACCGCCAAATAATTCTTTCACCTGAAATCATGATAAATATAGCCCTATCAGTGAAAAAATTTAAAAAAAATCGGTGGCGTAGGCAGCTAATTAACCTTTACCGAACAAACATGATTTGCATGCAGCAATAAGACATAAGACATGCAGCAATAAGGCATAAGGAGTCCGTCCTCGGCGCCCGAAACTGCGTTCCACTTCCGCTGCCTCATCGCGTAGCTCATCCACGGTAAATATGTCCATTGCATAGACATAGCGTGCAACACTCTCCTTGAGACCTTTTTTTATTATTTTAACCAGGTGTCTCTCCGCCATGGGCTTGCTGAGTCTTGACGCTATTCTCCGCATGTGGTGGATGTAGTCCTCTACGCTCTCTCCGGTCTGCTGTTCCCGTTGCAGGAGCTCGTGCATCCGATCATGCTCCGTTTGGTGGCTGCGGAATTGGTCAAGCAGAGCCTGACGCAGTTCTATCCAGCTGGTGGTTGTCGAGTGCCTGACATGGATCCCGTATTACTCTCTTGCCCTCCCGGTAAGCAGAATGTGGAAGGTGCGCTGGATTTTCGCCCATGGACACCGATATTGCCTCTGGAGGAACTCCACGCGGAAGATGAAGTCTTCTACGGAGTTGTATCGGTCTTCTGCGTCGAAGGATAATCCCCACCGCTCCTCTCTGGCGTAGGAAATCGGATGCGGAACGTTCGCATATCCGGTCTCGCCGCGTGGATAGTCTGCCGCTGGGTAGTCATTTGGCGGCACGTGCTGTGGGCGCTCTCGGTGCCTATCCGTGTATCTCGGCCACGGTTCTGGTCTGCTGCTGCCTCTTGCCAACTCTTTCGGCGGAATCCTGGGTGGCGGCATCGGCGCGCGTGCTTCTTGGGGCGCACTGGACTTAGGAGTGGCTCCCTTGAGGATTTGCGCTTCCTCTCTGGGTATGCTGAGCATATCCCATATCGGATCCCGTTCTGCAGGTCTCTCAGCTTGCGACGGCGCGGCGATCAACGGCCTAATGGTGTCGTTCACCATTTTCATGAGCTCGATATTGCTCTGACGCAGATGATCTTTCAAGGCCTGCCCTATTTCCACGTCTAAGAATTGCCGGTAAGTGTGTGTCGCTGTTGCTATTGCAACATTGACTGAGCTGCTACTGATGTGGTTGCCACTGCTGATCTGGCCTGCTGGCCAAAATGCAGGATTTGCTGCTGCTGCTCTAGCGGACCGGAAAAAAATATACGGCTGCTGGCGTGGCACCAGTCAGCCGTGGTACGGGAGTCGTGGCCAGATTGTTGAGACGATATGGGCCGTGGAGGATCCCTACATGGACTGGACTCACCAGAGTAGGTAGGCGTTCGAGCCGAGGAAAGGTCCAGGAGTCGCTGCGTCTGCACACACACAAAACATCGTATTAATAAATTAACAATTATACCATTAAAAAACTAACACGCACTTAAATATTTTGCAGATATTATCTGCGCCGACCGCTCGCTCGAATGTTACTGAGGATTCGGCCGCCCTTGAGAGAGATGTTGGCGGTCTGTTAACATGCCCAAGGTCCCGCTTAGGCTCGCACTGCTTGCTCCGTTAGCAGATGTTGCTCATACTAGGGCAGCTGTGCTCATCGATATACGTCTATCGACACTCCAAATGAACACAGCCGATTCGCAGAATGCAACACTTTTTTGGAAAACTTGGTAAAGGTTAAATATGTGCCATCGGCACCGATTTTTTTCAATTTTTTTACAGGTAGGGCTATATTTATGATGAATTTAGGTGAATCCCTTATGTCTCGGACTCTTCTACTTTTTTTTAATTGAATTTTAAAAATAATTAAATTTGCATGTATTTTGTTGTTGCGTTTTTGTGTGCGGCGCCAGTCTGCCTGCAACATTTTGTGACGGTACAGTGTCCCACAAATTGATACGTGTAAATTTAATTATTTTTAAAATTCAATTAAAAAAACTAGAAGTGACCGCCAAATAATTCTTTCACCTAAAATCATGATAAATATAGCCCTATCAGTGAAAAAATTTAAAAAAAAATCGGTGGCGTAGGCAGCTAATTAACCTTTACCGAACAAACATGATTTGCATGCAGCAATAAGACATAATGATATCAACAATTCTGATACTCTCTTAAATCACTAAGCAATGAACACATAGAGACGTCAAACAGCCCTGACGCAGTTTGAGAGTGATTTTTCGAACCAGCTGCCCCACAGAAGAAGACGAACAGAAGCAGACTTCGGCTGAACGCTCGACATGGGCAGCTCGCTGTTCGGCCGGGGCAGCTTGTTTTTCGGCTCTCAGTACAAACAGTGCATAGCATCAAAACTGCTTCAGTCGCACAACGACAGCGGAACGATAAGCATGCGCATACTTCTTTGCGCTGTGTGATCGTTTCCATGTGTGCGTGTATCAGTGATGCCAATATTTTTCTGAAAAAACAGGACAGATTGAAAAAAAAGAATAAAAAAAGGCTGAAAATTTGGAAAAAAAGGATGAAAAAACAGGACAGATTTCTTTTTTGCTAATTATTTATTTATATTACTTTTAATTCAATAGTTTTAAAGTTTCGTCAATCAGGCATTCGTCCTCAACTTTTGTTTCATACGTTGCCATGGTGCCAATCCGTTTCAAGTACGTTTCGTGCACTTTGTAGGTGTGGCAACACAAATTATGACGACGCAGTCCAAATCTAAATAATTTTTGTTTTGAAGCTATTAGTGCTCAAAATCAAATCCCCCAGTAATTTGGTTGGGTCGACGTCTTTGCTTTGAAAATTTTTGTTTATTCACCGGTTTTAAAAAGACCAAATACAAATAATTTTCTTCGTCGTATAGTCCGCTCAATATTTTCGCTTTGTGACACTTTTCCTCCATCGCTGCAGTTTGAAAATGTAGCTTTAGCTCTATCCATTGCGCTGTGATACGTTTGACTGTGTTTGTGGTGGCGGCAATAGGATCTTCCTTCTTGGGAGGATCGTGAAGTAGGGGTGAAAATGCTGCTGGCAAAGTGTAACCGACGCGAAAACAAGTCGAATATAAAGAACAATGCGGGGCGCGTGGTGTTCACTTCACTGTGTATTTTTTCAAACTATTTGTACATAATTTATGTAGTTTTACTTAAACCTAACTTAACATAAATATGTAGGATAAACGAGCGCGAGAGCCCTTGGTGACTCTCGCACTGTTTACGCCGCTGCCTATGCTGCCTACTTTTCGGCGGCGAGTTTCGGCGTAAACAGACTGCATTTTCGATAGATAGCCACCTGGTGTCAGCGACTCTGATTATTTTAAGCTGAGCCTTTGGATAATATATAAAAATTTTAGGGGATATCAATATTTACAGATATATATATATTGTTTTATCACACATTTATTACAAACGACTAGGACAAGTATGACAAGTTAATTTTACTAAAATAAATTTAGTATAGTCAGTACTACAACAAACAATACAATTCCATTAAATGTATTAAAACATATATAAAAATGGATAAAAATGTACACTACCTCATCATTATTTATACATTTATATAAATTTTTATAGGCAATTTGCCTACTCGAACTTTTGGAAAACCATGCATACGTTTCGCATATAATATACTCGAGTGCTTCTGGCAAAACCTGCTTGCAAACAGCATTTACCGCCAGTTGCACTGAGTGGCACACACATTTAACAAGCACCAAAGACGGAACGGACTTCTTAAGCTCAGTAAAAACACTTTTTTTTTTTACCCACCATAACAATTATAATTCTTTTGTAGAGTTGCAAAACCATCGATGGAACCATCGATGTTATCGATGGTTGAGAATTCGTGAAACCATCGATATATTTTTTTCATCATCGATATATCGCATAAATGCTGGCGACGCTTAAGCACACTGGTGACGCTTATACACATGTAAGTTATTTTCGCAAAAAATTGTATTTTATATTATTTCTTATTTATATTTTTTCGATATAATGCAGATTTAACTTTCCGGACTATATAATGGACAAATTTTTGCAAGGTAATTCACAGCAAGCAGCAGTTGTAGCATTCTTTTAAAATTATTGTTTTGCATTTTAGATAACGGAAAATCTTCGCCATCTTCTGCAGAGCCGCCATGCAAGCGCAAGAAAGTGACTTCAGATGTTTGGCAATATTTCGATAAGAAAGACAATATGTTTGCCAAATGTCGACTTTGTGGAAACACCTACAAGACGTCGGGAAATACGTCAAATTTGTCAGAACATATAAAGCGCATTCATCCAATGGCAACAGCTGTAAGTACAGATAAAGTGGCAAAAATTGACGAATTTGTAAGCCGGTCTGAAGTGTACGCCCCCACATCAAGTTATAGTTTTTTAAAAAATGAAATGGAAACATATATTGAGTTTGAAAAATTAACAGCATTTATCTTTCTTTTACCATATAAACAAATTTTCAGCGATATATCGAAATAATCGATGGTTTAAAGTCTAATAATCGATGGTTTCAACCATCGGAAAATGAAATAATCGATGGCTCGTCCATCGATGGTTTTGCAGCTCTATTCTTTTGGCATTTTGGAAAAACACGAAATTGTTGCCTACGAAATTGTTTCCTTACGTACTTTGTATGTATTCTTTAGGCATTTGGGCAAAGTGGAAAAAAATTGCCGATATTCATACGATTACACACATAATCGATAACATTTTGCTTAAAAGAGATGCCACATAGTTTGCAAACAAACAAAATTTGAAATTATACAAAATAATACAAATTAAATTTTAAAAAATTGTAAAATTTAGTAAAAAGGAAGATTTCAGGACAAAAAACTAAAAAAAGGACAGTTTTCCCGGTTGGGGATGTTTGACATTTTTTCCGGATGAAGCTGTAAAAAACAGGACAGATCTGTCCCGATTTGGCATCACTGGCGTGTATGCATGCACGGCCCGCGTATGAATGTATGCGGTGCTTGTGAAGTTTGGCAATAGGCAAATGTTTCGGCCAGCGCGCTGGCAGCCCAAAGTCAATTTTGTGTTTCGGCGTCGAGAGCCTAGAGACAGGTACAGTGGGCAAAAATGGTTATCTTGCGGCGAAAATGTTAAAACCTCCGAAAACATGTGGCTTGTTCTTTTATTTATTTAATGTCAACTAATGGCAGTCGACTGGGCCTACGGCCCTGTGCCTCAGTCTCTGGGCTCTCGACGCTGAAACACAAAATTGACTTTAGGCTGCCAGCGCGCTGGCCGAAGCATTTGCCTATTGCCAAACTTCACAAGCACCGCATACATTCATACGCGGGCCGTGCATGCATACACGCACACATGGAAACGATCGCACTGCGCAAAGATGTACGCGCATGCTTATCGTTCCGCTGTCATTGTGCGACTGAAGCAGTTTTGATGCTATGCACTCTTTGTACTGAGAGCCGAACAACGAGCTGCCCAGGCTGAACAACGAGCTGCCCCGGCCGAACAGCGAGCTGCCCCGGTCGAGCGTTCAGCCGAAGTCTGCTTCTGTTCTTCTTCTTCTGTGGGGCAGCTGGTTCGAAAAATCACTCTCAAACTGCGTCAGGGCTGTTTGACGTCTCTATCACTAAGCATCGAACATATAGAGTACTCAAACAGCGGAATTTACTCATATGATGCTATGCTGAGATTGGTACCCCAGAACACGACGCCGAAACACAAAATTGACTCCAGGCTGCCAGCGCGGTGGCCGAAGCATTTGCCTATTGCCAAACTTCACAAGCACCGCATACATTCATACGCGGGCCGTGCATGCATACACGCACACATGGAATCGATGGCTAGAGCAAAGACATATACCCGTGCTCATCGTTCCGCTGTCGTTGTGCGACTGACTTAATGCCGATGTGCGCTTCTCTCTCTGCCGATGTGCGAAGAGAGCCGATCGCTCACTCATGAAACACTTCGTGTTCTGTGGTACCAATCTCAGCATAGCATCATATGAGTAAATTCCGCTGTTTGAGTACTCTATATGTTCGATGCTTAGTGTCTCTATGTGTTCATTGCTTAGTGCTTAAATCTAGCCACCGATTATAATGGATATATCGACACTGGCTGTTATATAAGTTATCGGATAAAGCAAGGGACAACAACTTTTTACTACTAAGCATCAAAAATATAGAGTACTCAAACAGCGGAAAGTAGTTGCACAGTGGTCTTCAGTTTATTATGACCCCAGGGCCCGAAGTGTTTTACGTTTTTAAGTGTTTATATATATTGTATTGTGTTATAAAGGGAATCGAACCGTACCTCCTGTCCACATTGGTTTTGATTTTTACTATGCTTCCGTTTCAAATAATTGTTGGCATTCGTATTGGAGGCATTATTCGCATCGAGAAACTTTGCTTATATTGTAGCTATTGGAAAACTAAAGGAGCAAAAGGAAATATTTAAATTTTAATATATACATATACATATACATTTATAAATCGTATGTGTAATACACACATTGTGTATGTACTTATGTATATGTATATTTGTGGGAATAAAAATCGTATGTGTATGTACTTATGTATATGTATATTTGTGGGAATAAAAATAAAAGCAAATAAATTCACTTGGCGCTGTTATGAACTCTACGATGAATGATGCATATTTCGATAACTATACGATATATTTCTAACACTATGATTTGCCTGACATTGCGTTGAAAAGCAGCTTAACGCTAGTTATGTATGTTTTTTTTGAAATCATCGTTTTAATTATTCGGATAAGTTGCCTCTATAATATCGATATGAGTTCGTTTTGTCACTCTCTTATCGAGTAGAGTTGTTGATTTGGGTTCGTTTCAGGGACTTAGTACCACTAAGCAATGAACACATAGAGACGTCAAACAGCCCTGCAACAGTTTGAGAGTGATTTTACAAAAGCGCTGCCCCACAGAAGAAGAAGAACAGAAGCAGACTTCGGCTGAACGCACGACCGGGGCAGCGCGCTGTTCGGCTCTCAGTACAAACAGTGCATAGCATCAAAACTGCTTCAGTCGCATAACGACAGCGGAACGATAAGCATGCGCGTACGTCTTTGCGCTGTGCGATCGTTTCAATGTGTGCGTGTATGCATGCACGGCCCGTGTATGAATGTATGCGGTGCTGGTGAAGTTTGGCAATAGGCAAATGCTTCGGCCAGCGCACTGGCAGCCTGAAGTCAATTTTGTGTTTCAGCGTCGAGAGCCTAGAGACAGGTACAGTGGGCAAAAATGGTTATCTTGCGGCGAAAATGTTAAAACCTCCGAAAACATGTGGTTTGTTCTATAAGGATAATTTTATTTAGTAATTACATATTTATGTATTCCTAATTTTTTATTTTAATTCACAAATTTTGTCAATATTGGTAAACTCATATACAAAAAAATTATAATTATCAAAACTTTTTTTTGATATAATTTTGCTCTACAAAATATTATATAAATATGAATATTCAATCCATATTCTAAAAAATTAAACATAAATACACATGTTTTCAGATGCTAAAATAATTGCCGCCAAATAACCATTTTGGCTCACTGTAATTCGGTCTCTTAGCTCTCGATGACAAAGACAAAAACAAACACACAGTTGATTTCATGCTGGCCAGGCCCGTAGATAAAAGTGCGCAGGGTGTGCGGTACAGAAGGGCTCTTAACAGTCAGGGGCTCACTGTTACCAAACATAAAAATGTTATTAATGGGGATATATTTGTACAATTTAATTCCTTTGGTAATCACAAATATATTTATTAATCAAGGTAATTTAAGTAGGAGTCCCTGATAAGTATTGCACAGGGGCCCGTAAAACCCTCACTACGGCCCTGTGCCTCAGTCTCTAGGTGCTCGACGCCGAAACACAAAATTGACTTCAGGCTGCCAGTGCTCTGGCCGAAGCATTTGCCTATTGCCAAACTTCACCAGCACCGCATACATTCATACACGGGCCGTGCATGCATACACGCACACATTGAAACGATCGCACAGCGCAAAGAAGTACGCGCATGCTTATCGTTCCGCTGTCGTTATGCGACTGAAGCAGTTTTGATGCTATGCACTGTTTGTACTGTTTGCCGAACAGCGCGCTGCCCCGGTCGTGCGTTCAGCCGAAGTCTGCTTCTGTTCTTCTTCTTCTGTGGGGCAGCGCTTTTGAAAAATCACTCTCAAACTGTTGCAGGGCTGTTTGACGTCTCTATGTGTTCATTGCTTAGTGTTAGTACATTAGTTCATTATACCCTTCGACCATTGAAAATGGTCAAAAAAGGGTATACTAACTTTGTGCAAATGGCAAATGTATGTAACAGGCAGAAGGAGGCGTGGCAGACCCCACAAAGTATATATATTCTTGCTCAGGATCACTAGCCGAGTCGATTGAGCCATGTCTGTCTGTCTGTCCGGATGTCCGGATGTCCTGATGTCCGTCTGACCAGATGAACACACAGATCTCAGCTATTATAAATGCTAGAGACACCAAATTTGGAATGAAGGTTCCTATGTGCTCGGCGCAGATCAAGTTTATTTCAAATGTCGGGTGCCACTCCCACCGCCCCCGCAAATCAATTAATTAATTTTTAAACTCAATTTGTAAGCGCTGTATAAAAGATACAACATATGCTAAGCTGAATGAAATATCTACGTAGTCTTCAAATTACAAACCGATCGGACAGTAAACACAGAAGTTATTTAAGAAAGTATGTGCATAAAACCAAGTGCTTATGTCAGCTAACAAGGAAGGCGGGCGAGCGCCAATCGCAAGCGCCATCTGTCGGGATTAATTTCAATGCATGTGCATATGTATATGTATATATACATAGGAACATACATACATAGGTCGAAGGGTATCCAACTGTCGCGTGCTGCGCGACTGTTGCTTTTCTTACTGGTTTTTCTATTAACTATAGTTCAATCTTTAGTTCGTTCGTTCGAGTCTTTTAGTTCGTTATATAGTTCAATCTTTAGTTCGTTCGTTCGAGTCTTTTGGTTTTCGAGTCTTTTAGTTCGTTATATAGTTCAATCTTTAGTTCGTTCGTTCGAGTCTTTTGGTCGTCGAGTCTTTTAGTTCGTTATATAGTTCAATCTTTAGTTCGTTCGTTCGAGTCTTTTGGTCTTTAGTTCGTTCGTCAAAATCTTATTCTTTCATTGACATCGTAAAATTTTGCCATTCTCCGTTTGTTGCTGTTTTCAACTGTCGATCATTAAAAGTAAATGTTTTAAATAAAAAATACTTGCATGAGGTATTGAAAATATATTAAGCTTAATGCTTCAATTTAAATTATAAATAAAATAAAAATTCAAAAGCTACCAAAAAAAATACAAACGCTACAGTCAGGAGCTGACTGTATAAGGCCATGGATTATCATAGTATACCGTAGGCAATAGGTATAGGTATGCACTTCTAGCGCGTACCAAATTTCATTACAGTTGTTTCTTCTTGATTTTAATTTTTTTTGACTGTAACTTTTCTTTTAGTTTATTAGAATAAAAAAAATAAAAAAACAAAATAAGAAATAATTAATAAACGAAAATTCGCACCCGCCTCAACCGGGAGTTGAACGCACGCACTCTCGCGCAGCCGTCCGCCACTCTAACCACTCGGCCATTGCCTCATTTCTTCGCGCATCGGCAAAGCTGCATTGTGAACCAATTCTGTTCCCATACAATGCAAATAAAAAGTTTAATAAAATGCTGTGTGTCTGACGCTAGATTTGAACTTCGGTATGCTTGCGTAAATTAGGTCTGCCTAATTATTATATACATGTATGTTCAAAGTGAGTTTAATTCGTATCATATCTCACTTATTTATAGTCCGATTTTAATGAAATTTTCACATAACGCCCGTGGCAAGGTATTTGTCATGTATGATATATAACTTTGGTTGTTGAGTTAATATTGTAGGTTTTAAGTAGTTATTTCTGATTTACAGAGGCGGGAAGGGGCGTGTCCAAATTTTAAAAAAACTTTGAGACACTGCAATATATATGTATGTTGTCACAAAATTTGATGACTCTAGCTCTTATAGTTTCTGAGATCCAGGTGTTCATACAGACAGACGGACAGACGGACAGACGGACAGACGGACAGACGGACAGACAGACATGGCTCAATCGACTCGGCTACTGATACTGATTCAGAATATATATAGTTTATGGGGTCGGAGATGCCTCCTTCTGCCTGTTACGCACATTTCCGTTCCGACAAACACAATAGACCATGAATTTTTTTAAAATCCATGGCCTAAATATATAATATATTATTACTATAATATTTGCTTCAAGTTAAAAAGGACCTTCATGTTTTTGGTTGATATTAATATGTTGGCTAAGAATATAAATTAAATAATGTAACTATTCCATATTATTATGCAGGAATGTGCGCTTATCGACCTTGTTTGGTTGCAACAAGCTCCTTCGGTCTGTTACTATCTATGGGTCTAACGAACGAACTAAAGGAAGGAACAAAATACTCGAAGACCAAAAGAACAAAAGACCAATGAACTAAAGACCAATGAACTAATGACCAAAAGACCAATGAACTGAAGACCAAAACCGGAGTAGTTCAAACGAACTAAGTCTGAACTAAACGGTACAACTCTACTCTTCACTACTCTCGTCTCCTTCGCACGACCTTTAGAAAGTCGAACTTCGAAAAATGGTCTAAGACAATAAAAATGCCGATATTACCACTTCTAGAGCGCGGATACGGGCCGAGAATCAACGTTAAAAAACTCTACAAGTTTCAACAGCTTTTCCCATATGTGGTCGCAACACAGGATTGGGAGTCTTGGTTGATTTGCAGACCTGACAAGCATTGATATATGCCTTAATATCGTAAACTAAGTTAGGCCAAAAATAATATCGTCTCACTCGCTCAATAGTTTTGTGTATGCCTCCGTGAGATGCCATAGGACTATTATGTGCTCGCGATATTACCAGTGACACCAATTCTTTGGGGACCCAACGCTTCCACGCATATTCATCGTGTGTTTGCTCGCCGGTTAGATGTTCTGCGCATCTATAGACATATCCTCCCTCGGTCTTTAAGTCGGGAAAGTTGGCGTTGTTGGCCTGCACTTTACTGACCCACTCCTTATATTTGGTGGATTTGAAGTGCTCAGAATTAAGGTCAATAAGCAAACCTTCTTCGAGATCAATTACTGCCACTTCGTCTTCATTGCCTGGCACAACGTTAACCGAACCTTTTCTGTGCTTAATCTCGAACTTGAATCTTTGTAGAGCTAAAGCCCACCGAGCCTAACGAGAATTGAGGTCGTAGTGAAATGTTTTAGAGCTACAATTGCTGCTCGACATTCTTGCTCAGTGACAGTATTATTTCGCTGTGATTTGTTAAGCTTCTTAGAAATAAAGGCTACTGGTCTCTCATCTCCCTCTTCCGAAGTTTGGACTAACACTGCTCCTACTCCAGTTTTGCTTGCGTCGCAATGTATGGCAAAGGGCTTGGTGAAATCGGGGCTACACAATACGGGAGCCTTAGTGAGGTAAGATTTTAATTCTTCGAATGCTTTTATAGCAGTCTCAGTAAGAGAAAATCTTTGCAAGAGTTGCAAAGTTAGGTACAAACTTGCGGTCCCACGCACACATTCCCATGAATCTTCTTAAACTGCGAAGAGTTTTAAGAATAGGAAATTGCGTGATTGCCGACACCTTCTCAGGATCTGTCCGAATTCCACCCTCTCCAATAATGTGACCTAAATACCTCACACGACGCATGCAGAAATGACTTTTGCCAATATTGATTGTCAATCCTGCCCGCTTTATGTGAAGCGCAATCTCTCTGAGGACTTCGATGTGCCTCTCAAAACTGCAAGAAACTACGAGCAAATCATCTAAATAAATAAAGACTTCATTTCTGAGATTAAATGGAACTACTTTGTTGCACAAACCATAAGGCATAATCTTGAATTGGTAAAGTGGCCTACCAGGTACGGTGTAACCTTTTTTATCGCGGGATTGCTGCTCTAATGAAACTTGCCAGTAAGCATCCTTTAAATCTAAGCTTGTTATAAACTCAGCTTTTGGCAATTTGCTCAATATGCCACTTATCTGAGGAAGTGGATAGGCGTCCTTTTCAGTAAAAGAATTTATTTTGCAACATTCCAAACAAATCCTAATCTTTCCTGGTTTGGTCACTATTACTATCGGTGAAGACCATGCTCTATCTGCTTCTTCTATTACCCCAAGACTTAACATTCTATCAATTTCCGCGTACATTTCCTTTTTTACCGCAGGAGAAACCGGAAAATGTCGTTGTTTTATAGGCTTAACTTTGCCTACGTCGATAGAATGAGTTATTAGATTGGTTTTTCCTAAACGTTCCTGACAAAACGAGGGAAAGCAATTGATCACTAACTTGAGTTTTGACTGTTGATCTTCAGTCAAGACGTGTTGTTATAGCTTTCGACCATTGAAAATGGTCAAAAAAGGGTATACTAACTTTGTGCAAATGTATGTAACAGGCAGAAGGAGGTGTGGCAGACCCCATAAAGTATATATATTCTTACTCAGGATCAATAGCCGAGTCGATTGAGCTATGTCTGTCTGTCTGGATGTCCGGATGACCGGATGTCCGGATGTCCGTCTGACCAGATGAACACACAGATCTCAGCTATTATAAATGCTAGAGACACCAAATTTGGAATGAAGGTTCCTATGTACTCGGCGCAGATCAAGTTTATTATAAATATTAGGTGCCACGCCCACCGCCCCCAAAAATAATTTAATTTTTAAACTCAATTTGTAAGCGCTGTATAAAAGATACAACTTTCTGACTAACATATACTAAGCTGAATGAAATATCTTCGTAGTTTCCCAATTACAATCCGATTGGACAATAAACACAGAAGTTATTTAAGAAAGTATGAACATAAAACCAATTGCTTCTGTCAGCTAACAAGGGAGGCGGGCGAGCGCAAAGCGCGAGCGCCATCTGTCGAGATTAATTTCAAAGCATGTTCATATGTATGTGTGTATGTGTGTGTGTGAACATATGTACATACATAGGTCGAAGGGTATCCCACTGTCGCGTGCTGCGCGACTGTTGCTTTTCTTACTGGTTCTACGTTGGTCTTGGGAAGATCTTTCTCCTTCAAATTTAATTCTGCGATCTGTAGTTCTTTAGGAAATATTCCAAAGATTCTCCAAAAATCAATACCGAGATATAACGTCTGCGCAACGTTTTCTAGTGCGTGAGCGAGGCATGTCTGTTATGCGTAATGATCGAAAACTGACTGACCCAATCTCTTTTCACAAAATTAGAATTATGCGTAGTTCTTAACTCAGCATGCAACACCAACACATTTTGGAGACTTATTTTAGTCCGCATACTCCAATACTAATGCACACTACATTTTTCTGTATGCTTCTCGTTTTCGTACAGCCATCTACTTCCCCCGCTCCTACTTGCGACCAGACTACGTTCGGCAGAAACTCTAACGGTTGTCTGCCGCGCATCAAAAGAATAGAAAAGGGGCCTGCATGGCGCGTGCCAAGCAGAAACACGAAATTGCTAGAAAAGTCGTTAAATTTAAATGATCTACCACACGGCCTTCCTGACCTATCACGCGTCCTCGTGTGCTAACAATCCCTTAATATCGATTATCGTTATTAATTTATTATAACCCTTTTTTTCTTTTCATATAAAAATTCAACAAAATCTTTCAAAGGCTTACTCTCCTTTTTTTTTTCAAAATATAAAGTTATTCTTCATTCTTTATTACTTTAAAGCAAACCAATACAAATATTTAAAACATTTCATTTAAGCCATGAGATCCGGATTACCATGAACTTTCAATCAAGCAATCATAATTTTATCTTGATTCAATACATTCAATACATTTTTTTACTAGCGCACAGTTTTTCAAACCGGCCAGTCCATCTTTTGTTAGCCTAGCTTACAGCTTACAACTCGTCAATCTGGCCAACGTACGTGACATCCAGTTGACGCAGTCTATAAGCCGGCCAACTAACTCGCACCACCAACCGAATTTACCAAATTTAAACTTAACTGCAACAAAATGGCGAACCACATAACTCGGGCACCCATGAGGTACAGAAAGCCGAATTTGGAATAGGTCCGGAGGTTTACAAATTCTTAGTTATTCTCAAGATCACAGCCCTCACTGGCTTGATCACTGGCGTCTTTTGCGCTTTCACTGTGGTAATCCCCTTCTCAGGCATACATCGGAAAGATTCATAAGAATATTTATAAGTTCGGTTATTATTTAATGCTTTGAGTTTATATCGATCTCCTGGTAATACTTCGGCCACTACAAATGGACCTTTAAACTTAGGATCTAATTTGGTCTGGTGACGCTCTTCATTTTTAAGCAAAACATGGTCTCCTACCTTGTGTCTTACAATAGTAGCTTTATTTTTATCGAATCTAACTTTATTAATTTTGCCATTCTTTTCCATGTTACGTTTTGCCATTTCTCCAATTAAGCCAACATCGACAATATTTTCTTCATTTACAACAGGTGTAAGACCACATTGCTTCTTTGCCAATAAGTATTGTTTGTATTGTATTGTACACTGATTTGTGCAACCGCCTTACTTCATTCGAATTAAAAGCATGGGTTTAATTGTGATGAACGGACAGAGTCTTATAATTAATACATTAAAATTATAAATAAATATTAAAACTAAAGCTTCTTAAAATATATTAAATTAAATTAAAGCTAAGTGTAAGTGTAAGTGTAAAAAAAAAAATCAATTAATTAGTAAAATAATTAATGCAACTTTGCATACTTACGGGGATTATGATAGAAGTATGAGGTATCCTTAATGTTGTCTCGTCAGTGTTGGAACTTGTCCGAAAGAGAAAGGAAGGGGGCAAGGAGGAGAATAAGTATGGCGATTTACTAGATTTTGCTAGATCATCGCAGTCATACATTCTCCTCCGCGACGACTGGGTGCCTGTGTAACAAAAAAAAAAGAGGAAAGAAAACGGAAAAAGTATTAGTGACCAAGAAAATAATAATTTTTGAAGTAAGTTGAACAGCAAAAATTTATTATATTCTGGATACTAATTACCTGTTTGGGCAGTTTTCCCATACAGCCCGAGGCGCAGTGTCAATTTACCTGCAACAGCATCTCAGGCAAAGCAGCGTTGGCGCGCTAGCAGCCTAGTGCTAGAGGGCTCGGTGTTCTGCTACGGGGCATGATCTGCGAACTCTGGAAATAAAGAAAGAAGAGCGATGAGGACAAAAATTCACCAGATATAAAAAAATCAAAGAAAATTAACTCATAAAGGCTTACTTATTGAGAAAATACCAGACACATAATTATATACACCGAAGGCCCAGGCAAAGACAATCTGTTTGACAGGGAAAACCATTTAAAAAAAAAAAGCAAAAAGAAAATCAGTTTAGAACAAAAAAAGAAACGAAGCAAAAGAAAACTCACCATTGCAGCAGCTTACGGCAGTGTGCAGCTTACGGCAGTTTTACAGCAGCTTACGGCAGTGTGCAGCTTGCGGGAGTTTTGCAGCAGTTTGGCGATCGTTCCAGTTGCAGTTCTGGCAACAATTTGACAGCCAACTATTTGCGAGTATACTTGTTATTTTTGCGGCGATTAACTAAAATCCGAAAGAGTAAAATAAATCAGTGTGATGTTAGACTAGGCAAATTAAATTAGAATAGTGCTTTAATGTCATACTAGGGAAAAGGAAAACTGTCTTAGTTGCCATTTTTTTTTGTTATTTCTTCGAATCTTGCTTTATTTTCTGCCTCTGGTGTATGTAAGTGTATAAAATAAGATAAACTTTAAACAAACATTTAGCAACCAACGATCTATTGGGCCCAACGGAGAACTGGGGGTAAGTTTACACTTGTTTTATATTTATTACTACACCTTTTACGAGGAAATTGCACAACATTTAAACAAAAAAAGAAAACTACAGAAAACTAAGCAAGCAATAAACATTTTTATTGTTGCTACCATAAATCAAAACAACAAGGATTAACACAAAACAGCTGTTTGTATGGCACTGATCGTGGCATATTAAGACCTTTTTCTAAATATGATTAAATTGGGTAGGTACTTATCTGTTATGTCGGTATAAACGGGATATCCACTGGCACTACACACAAAAATCACACCCGATAAAATTTAGCTTGCGCCGCGCGAATGTTTGAGTTACGAAAATTAAATGCGATAATTGCGTCTTCTAAATTGTAAACACATTGAGATGCGACTAGATCAATAGGTTTTTTTTTGAAGTTTATCGAATAGTTAGCGTCGCAATCTTGAAAATAATGTTTATTTGTATATTAGGTTTATATTAATAAGATATTCGCATAGGTTTAGAACAAATTTTATTCTTTTCTTTATTACATTATTAAGGTATTAAATTATTAGGATCATATGAATACTTATTAATAAACATGAAAACGGTTAGGAATTTAATATGTATATATATAAGAATTATATGAAGTTTAACATGGAAAACTAAACAAATTTAATAATGATTTCTGAAGGTTGATGAAAGGGTAATGTTAGGACAGGGAGTTCTTCAAATTACTGCGAAAAAAAGGACTCATAGGTAAGGTGGGTAAAGACGCGGGACCTACACCAACACCAGTAGTGTCCCCGAAGTGCGCCCCGTAGAAGGGTAGTGGTTGTTTTCTTGCTTTCTCTTCTCGTAAATTCTATCACTTCTTCTTATTGTTTTGTTCTTTTACTTTTCTTTTCTCATATCTATTTTCTGACCCAAGACATAGTGGCAAAGATTCTTTTATTTTTATTTTGTGTTTCTTCCCTCATAAAAGAGCTAGGAAGTTCTCCAAAAGAACCCCCCACAGACTGATTTTGCTAGCCGCAAAAGAATCAAAGGGGAGGGCGGCCTAGCTAAAGAACGGAGAATATCCAGATATAAAATATCTAGGAAATATAAATTCCATTCCGAGGGTGGACATAACAAATTGGCGACCAAAACGTGGGGCAAGGCAGCGTAAAAACGCATGATGCGAAGGAAGTGTCAAAAATTATAAACGATAAAATGCGTAGTAGCTACTGAAAGCCTCTAGATAAAAATTAATATTGCGAGTAATAGCAGTTGGAAATCGAATTTAGGCAAGTCCTAAACATCGACCACTGAATCTAAGACTCGGCATAAAATAATAATAGAAACCAAATACAGCAAGGCAAGGGAAAAGCGTTGACGGAAAAAGGACTCTGGAAATATAATATTTGGCATAGCAAAATATTATCCTCGAGTATATGAGCGACTCTTGAGACTTGACTGTTTTTCTTTTCACTATATTTCTTTCTCTTTCTTAACTTCTTCACCACTATCTCAACTGCGGAGTAAAGCACACAACCTTCGTTGCCCTAGAGTCAACTGGAAGAAATCAATTTAATGAAAAAAAAAAAACAAATTATAACTTAAACAATTATAAAAAAATAAATAAATTTGAAAAAAAAAAAACGAATCAACAAAAAAGACTAAAAAAATGACAATGCCGCAGAAAATGCAAACCGTCAAGTGTTAAAATGCGAAATTTGCGTAGAGCCATTATGGGAATCCGGCTCAGCAGAAAGAGTGTTAATTACACCACAGCTTCCATGAAGTTTGCATTTCTGACTGGCTAAGACAGTTTAAAGTCTGTCAAACGTGCCAGAAAACGCTACAAGTAACGGATTTAAAAGAGCTACACAAAGTACAGATATGAATTTGGGGTTAGAACCATCGACTTCGGCCGCTGTGAGGCAACAACAAATGGTGCTAGAGGCTCAAAACGAGGGAGCTGTGCCCAAAACACATCCTCACAACACGAGGTATAAAAAAATGCCTCAAGTGGGAGAATCGGTAGAGGGTAACCAACAACCCAGATATGTTAAAGGCCCCGGAAGACCGAAACGGGGCGCAGTAAACTCAGAAGTTAGGCAAACACGGCGGGGGGAAGCTCAAATACTAGAGCAAATCGAACATCGTCTCCAAACATCGATTATGAGCGTCTAGGGGCACAACTAGAAAGTATTGTGGCCAGACAACTAGCCAACCTCAGTCTCAGGCAAGTTTCGCCCGAAGTGAGCCGACAAAACCTGATTTTTAACGAGTCGAGTCAGCAGTCAAGTATCTCTCGGTACAGCACGACATTAAACCCGGAGAAGATTACTCAGCTCATCCATAGCTGGAATCTCAAGTTTGATGGGTCGGCAAAAGGAGTCACCGTAGAATTCCTATATCGAGTAGCCACGTTAACCAAAGACTGTCTGAACAACGATATAGATTCAGTCTGCAAAAATCTACATATTTTACTAGTGGGGAAAGCTAGAGAGTGGTATTGGAGATATCGGAAAGAAAATCCTCAAATAAATTGGAGGGAGTTTGGAGCGGCTTTAAAAGAGCAATACACAGACTACCGAAACGACACCGACATATTAGAAGAGATTAGAGCACGCAAACAAAAACAGGGGGAGACATTTGAGGTATTTTATGACGATATCATGCTCCTAGCTTCTCGAATGTCAATAGCTATTCCAGAGCAGCAGCTCATTGAGATGTTGACAAGGAATTTACTGCCCGAGATACGACACGAATTGCTTTATGTGCAAATTCGTTCGATAGCACACTTGCGAAAGCTGGTGCAAATGCGCGAAAATTTGCTAGGTGAAGTCGCGACTCGGCGGTTCCCAAAGCCAGCACCTAATCCGGTGTTCAGCCGAAGAAACGTGGCAGCTTTGGAAGATGAAAATGGTGCACAAGACACAGATCCTAATTTGGGCGATGTCGACGCAATCCAAGCACCGATAAAAATTTATCGATGTTGGAATTGTGACAGTGAGGGTCATGGTTGGGATATGTGTTTGGAAAATCGCAAAGTTTTCTGCTATGGTTGCGGGGCAAAGAACATTTACAAGCCGCAATGCCCCAACTGTTTGGCAAAGAGAGCGGAAAAAGCCAAGGGACCATTCGTGAGTCAGACACGAACGGCCCCGAAGCAACACTAAGTCCAAATTTACCTGATTTACCGGCTAGCTCAGAAAATCTGACCAGAGCTATGCTTTTACCGGACATGTCATTAAAAAAATGTGCTCAAAATAAAAATACAATAAGCCTGCATATACAACCTTATGAAGCAAGGCTCGCAAATTATGAAAAAGTTAGGGGAAAGAATATTTGGAAATGATGCGGGTACTAAGCCAAAACGATCTACGCAGCGCTTGCGAAAATTTTGGTTGACTAAACGACTTCTGGTGTCCTCAATAATAAATAGAGAAAGCGATGGGCGTTTTTACGCTAAGGTTTCCTTTTTAGGAGTAACCGAAGAAGGGTTATTGGACACAGGGGCAAATATTAGTTGCGTGGGGTCGACTTTGGCGCAAAACGATTGGGAAAAAAGGGCAGAATTCAAAAAAATCAATTCAAAAGTAAAAACGGCAGACGGCAGATCGCACGAATTGCTGGGTTTTCTCTCAGCGCTTGTGACATATAAGGACAAACAGACACTTTTAAAACTTTTTGTAATTCCGTCAATTGAGAAAAATCTCATTCTAGGCATCGATTTTTGGAGAGAATTCAATTTGGCCCCAGGATTGATCTCCTCGTTAGAGTTGGAGGATTCTAAAGAGGAAGAAGCAGATCCAAACGCTTGCCCACTAGATTCGCGACAAAAACAGCAATTAGAAGCCGTGAAATCTTTATTTCCATCATTTCCTAAGCAGGGTCTTGGGAAAACATCACTTCTTGAACACAAAATCGAAGTTGGAGACGCCACTCCAATAAAACAACGATTTTATCCGGTATCTCCGGCTGTCGAGAAGCTGATATTTGAGGAGATTGATCGTATGATCGAATTAGGAGTCATTGAAAAATCCAGTAGCGCATGGAGCTCGCCAATGCGTCTGGTAGTGAAGCCAGGAAAAGTACGTTTATGTCTGGATGCTCGTAAGGTGAATGATTGCACCAAAAAAGGATGCATATCCTTTACCGAGCATCGAAGGCATATTCGCACGATTACCGCAAGCCAATCTGATTAGCAAAATTGATCTGAAAGATGCTTATTGGCAAGTGCCATTATCGGACGCATCTCGACCGATAACAGCGTTTACAGTACCCGGGAGGCCATTATACCAATTTCGGGTAATGCCTTTCGGGCTGTGCAACGCTCCCCAAACGATGAGCCGTCTCATGAACGAGGTGATTCCTCCCGAATTGAAATATTGTTGCTTTGGATACTTAGACGATCTCTGTGTCGTATCGGCAGATTTCGACGCACATCTAACAGTAATGCTGCGCCTGGCTGATCAATTTAGAAAAGCGAATTTAACCTTGAATATTGAAAAGAGCAGTTTTTGTGTGACCGAAGTGAAATATCTAGGGTTCATTATCGGAAAAGGAGGCATTGCAACAGACCCGGGAAAAATTGAATCGATAGTCAATTGGCCTGCGCCGAAATCTATAAAACAAGTTAGAGGATTTTTGGGCCTAGCGGGTTGGTATAGACGATTTATAGCTAACTTCGCCGAATTAACCACTCCGATTACAAATTTGCTCTCAAGCAAGAAAAAGTTTTGCTGGACTGAAGAAGCACAAACTGCGTTTGATCAGCTCAAAAGCGCTCTTACTTCGGCCCCAGTCTTGCAAAATCCCGATTTTAATCGGAAATTTTATTTGCATTGCGATGCCAGCGACTATGGTGCGGGCGCGGTGCTGGTGCAAATGAATGACCTAAACGAAGAGAGACCAGTAGCGTATATGTCGAAAAAACTTAATTCGGCACAAAGAAATTACAGCGTGACAGAAAGAGAGATGTTTGGCAGTCATCTTGGGCATTGAACGATTCCGATGTTACCTCGAATTACAGGAATTCGAAGTAGTGACTGACCACTCTAGCTTGTCGTGGCTGATGAGGCAATCAAACTTAAAAGGGCGCTTAGCGAGGTGGGCGATGAATTTACAGGGACATAAATTTAACATTAGCCACCGAAAAGGCAAGGAACATGTTGTGCCAGATGCGCTGTCACGTATGTTTAATGATGAAGTGGCAGCCATCGAAAACTATGGGCCAGAAGTTGACCTGGAATCCTCCAGCTTTGATGAAGAAGCCTATAGGGTTGTAAAGGAGAAAATAGGAGAGGATCCCGAAGCATACCCAGATTGCAATATTATAGGCAAACACTTATATATCAGAACGGAACATGACCATGGAGACTCGGAAGGCAGCAGAAATGGTTGGAAACTCTGGATTCCCTAGAGTTTGACCAACTCTGTAATAAAGCGAGCCCATGACGCTGTAATATGCGCCCATGGAGGCACAGGGAAAACGTTAGAACAAATTCGGCGAAGCTATTATTGGACAGGGATGGTGACACAAGTAAGGGAGTATGTTCGGCTATGCGAAGTATGCGAAAGTACAAAAGCTCCAAACACTACTTTAAAACCTCCAATGGGTCAACAAGCCGAATCTTCTAGACCTTTTCAGAGGCTCTATATTGACTTATTAGGACCCTATCCGAGGAGCAAACAGGGACGTATTGGCCTGCTGATAGTCCTCGACCACTTTTCCAAATTTCATTGGCTGTGGCCACTAAGAAAATTCACAGCAAAGGCAATCATGGAGTTGGTGCAGAACCAAATCTTTTTCGCCTATGGAGTGCCTGAATTGCTAATTAGCGATAATGGGTCGCAATTCAAAGCACACGACTTTAATGCTTTCCTTACAGCCTTTGGGGTAAAACACCAATATACGGCAGTGTACTCGCCACAATCGAATGCATCGGAAAGAGTTAACCGATCAATAATAGCGGCGATTAGGGCTTATTTGTAAAAAGACCAAAGTGCATGGGATGAGCATATTCCAGCAATCAGCTGTGCGTTGCGAAATAGTGTGCACCAGAGTCTAAAATGTGCCCCGTATCAAGCGTTATATGGATTCAACATGATTACCCATGGTTCGCAGTATAAGCTCTTGAGGAATTTAGGGTTGCTGGAGGAGAATGTAGTCTTCCGTAATGAGGATCAACTGCAGCTGCTGCGAAAGCAGCTAAAAGCAAACATGAAAATTGCTTATGAACAGCAAGCCGAGAAATACAATTTGCGAACAAAAGAGGTAAATTTTAAAGTGGGACAGGAAGTGTTTAGGAGAAATTTCCTACAAAGCTCTTTTGAAAAAGGAGTGAATGCCAAGCTAGCACCTCTGTTCATAAAGTCAAGAGTCCGTGAAAAGCAAGGAAATTCCTACTACATTCTAGAGGACCTACAGGAAAAATTAGTGGGAACATATCACGCGAAGGACATACGGCCATAATAAAAGGAGAACCTACACACTTCTGTTTAGTTCCCTACGGACGCCTACGCCTACAGTGATTGTGATGAACGGACAGAGTCTTATAATTAATACATTAAAATTATAAATAAATATTAAAACTAAAGCTTCTTAAAATATATTAAATTAAATTAAAGCTAAGTGTGAGGAATCTGTAGGAAAAAATCAACTAATTAGTAAAATAATTAATGCAACTTTGCATACTTACGGGGATTATGATAGAAGTATGAGGTATCCTTAATGTTGTCAGGTCAGTGTTGGAACTTGTCCGAAAGAGAACGGAAGGGGGCAAGGAGGAGAATAAGTATGGCGATTTACTAGATTTTGCTAGATCATCGCAGTCATACATTCTCCTGCAGCCTAGTGCTAGAGGGCGCGGAGTTCTGCAACGGGGCATGATCTGCGAACTCTGGAAATAAAGAAAGAAGAGCGATGAGGACAAAAATTCACCAGATATAAAAAAATCAAAGAAAATTAACTCATAAAGGCTCACTTATTGAGAAAATACCAGACACATAATTATATACACCGAAGGCCCAGGCAAAAAAAGCAAAAAGAAAATCAGTTTAGAACAAAAAAGAAACGAAGCAAAGAAAACTCACCATTGCAGCAGCTTACGGCAGTGTGCAGCTTACGGCAGTTTTACAGCAGCTTACGGCAGTGTGCAGCTTTCGGGAGTTTTGCAGCAGTTTGGCGATCGTTCCAGTTGCAGTTCTGGCAACAATTTTGCAGCCAACTATTTGCGAGTATACTTGTTATTTTTGCGGCGATTAACTAAAATCCGAAAGAGTAAAATAAATCAGTGTGATGTTAGACTAGGCAAATTAAATTAGAATAGTGCTTTAATGTCATACTAGGGAAAAGGAAAACTGTCTTCGTTGCCATTTTTTTTTGTTATTTCTTCGAATCTTGCTTTATTTTCTGCCTCTGGTGTATGTAAGTGTATAAAATAAGATAAACTTTAAACAAACATTTAGCAACCAACGATCTATTGGGCCCAACGGAGAACTGGGGGTAAGTGTACACTTGTTTTATATTTATTACTACACCATTTACGAAATTGCAAACATTTAAACAAAAAAAGAAAACTACAGAAAACTAAGCAAGCAATAAACATTTTTATTGTTGCTACCACAAATCAAAACAACAAGGATAAACACAAAACAGCTATTTGTATGGCACTGATCGTGGCATATGAAGACCTTTTTCTAAATATGATTAAATTGTGTAGGTACTTATCTGTTATGTCGGTATAAACGGGATATCCACTGGCACTACACACAAAATCACACCCGATAAAATTTAGCTTGCGCCGCGCGAATATTTAAGTTACGAAAATTAAATGCGATAATTGCGTCTTCTAAATTGTAAACACAGTCGTTAGTTAGCGTCGCAATCTTGAAAATAATGTTTATTTGTATATTAGGTTTATATTAATAAGATATTCGCATAGGTTTAGAAAAAATTTTATCTTTTCTTTATTACATTATTAAGATATTAAATTATTAG
This sequence comes from Zaprionus nigranus, assembly GCA_018903425.1. Classification (NCBI taxonomy): domain Eukaryota; kingdom Metazoa; phylum Arthropoda; class Insecta; order Diptera; family Drosophilidae; genus Zaprionus; species Zaprionus nigranus. Next base: position 21,358 of record JAEIGD010000089.1, on the reverse strand, counting down.
GACCATATGAATACTTATTAATAAACATGAAAACGGTTAGGAATTTAATATGTATATATATAAGAATTATATGAAGTTTAACATGGAAAACTAAACAAATTTAATAATGATTTCTGAAGGTTGATGAAAGGGTAATGTTAGGACAGGGAGTTCTTCAAATTACTGCGAAAAAAAATACAAACGCTACAGTCAGGAGCTGACTGTATAAGGCCATGGATTATCATAGTATACCGTAGGCAATAGGTATAGGTATGCACTTCTAGCGCGTACCAAATTTCATTACAGTTGTTAGGCCATGGATTTTAAAAAAATTCATGGTCTATTGTGTTTGTCGGAACGGAAATGTGCGTAACAGGCAGAAGGAGGCATCTCCGACCCCATAAACTATATATATTCTGAATCAGTATCAGTAGCCGAGTCGATTGAGCCATGTCTGTCTGTCCGTCTGTCCGTCTGTCCGTCTGTCCGTCTGTCTGTATGAACACCTGGATCTCAGAAACTATAAGAGCTAGAGTCATCAAATTTTGTGACAACATACATATATATTGCAGTGTCTCAAAGTTTTTTTAAAATTTGGACACGCCCCTTCCCGCCTCTGTAAATCAGAAATAACTACTTAAAACCTACAATATTAACTCAACAACCAAAGTTATATATCATACATGACAAATACCTTGCCACGGGCGTTATGTGAAAATTTCATTAAAATCGGACTATAAATAAGTGAGATATGATACGAATTAAACTCACTTTGAACATACATGTATATAATAATTAGGCAGACCTAATTTACGCAAGCATACCGAAGTTCAAATCTAGCGTCAGACACACAGCATTTTATTAAACTTTTTATTTGCATTGTATGGGAACAGAATTGGTTCACAATGCAGCTTTGCCGATGCGCGAAGAAATGAGGCAATGGCCGAGTGGTTAGAGTGGCGGACGGCTGCGCGAGAGTGCGTGCGTTCAACTCCCGGTTGAGGCGGGTGCGAATTTTCGTTTATTAATTATTTCTTATTTTGTTTTTTTATTTTTTTTATTCTAATAAACTAAAAGAAAAGTTACAGTCAAAAAAAATTAAAATCAAGAAGAAACAACTGTAATGAAATTTGGTACGCGCTAGAAGTGCATACCTATACCTATTGCCTACGGTATACTATGATAATCCATGGCCTTATACAGTCAGCTCCTGACTGTAGCGTTTGTATTTTTTCTTCTTGATTTTAATTTTTTTGACTGTAACTTTTCTTTTAGTTTATTAGAATAAAAAAAATAAAAAAACAAAATAAGAAATAATTAATAAACGAAAATTCGCACCCGCCTCAACCGGGAGTTGAACGCACGCACTCTCGCGCAGCCGTCCGCCACTCTAACCACTCGGCCATTGCCTCATTTCTTCGCGCATCGGCAAAGCTGCATTGTGAACCAATTCTGTTCCCATACAATGCAAATAAAAAGTTTAATAAAATGCTGTGTGTCTGACGCTAGATTTGAACTTCGGTATGCTTGCGTAAATTAGGTCTGCCTAATTATTATATACATGTATGTTCAAAGTGAGTTTAATTCGTATCATATCTCACTTATTTATAGTCCGATTTTAATGAAATTTTCACATAACGCCCGTGGCAAGGTATTTGTCATGTATGATATATAACTTTGGTTGTTGAGTTAATATTGTAGGTTTTAAGTAGTTATTTCTGATTTACAGAGGCGGGGAAGGGGCGTGTCCAAATTTTAAAAAACTTTGAGACACTGCAATATATATGTATGTTGTCACAAAATTTGATGACTCTAGCTCTTATAGTTTCTGAGATCCAGGTGTTCATACAGACAGACGGACAGACGGACAGACGGACAGACGGACAGACGGACAGACGGACAGACAGACATGGCTCAATCGACTCGGCTACTGATACTGATTCAGAATATATATAGTTTATGGGGTCGGAGATGCCTCCTTCTGCCTGTTACGCACATTTCCGTTCCGACAAACACAATAGACCATGAATTTTTTAAAATCCATGGCCTAAAAAGGACTCATAGGTAAGGTGGGTAAAGACGCGGGACCTACACCAACACCAGTAGTGTCCCCGAAGTGCGCCCCGTAGAAGGGTAGTGGTTGTTTTCTTGCTTTCTCTTCTCGTAAATTCTATCACTTCTTCTTATTGTTTTGTTCTTTTACTTTTCTTTTCTCATATCTATTTTCTGACCCAAGACATAGTGGCAAAGATTCTTTTATTTTTATTTTGTGTTTCTTCCCTCATAAAAGAGCTAGGAAGTTCTCCAAAAGAAGTGTCTGGCTATGTGGGTCTGCCCCACGCAAAGCAATTCAAAGAACAGGCCGGCGCCAAGTAATACATCGACTCGCTGTGATTTGTGTAACGATGGATCGGCGAGTGCTATGTTCTTCGGGATGTTCGAGCTGGTTATGTCGATTCCGATATGAGGATGGTAGTCCGTGATCGTCCGTGTGACAACAGCCGAAAATGCTGCGCTGTATTTCCGATCAAGCGATTGAGCAGCAAGATCGACTGCTGCGTTAGACGACAGAGAAGCTTCACCTATTCCGGAAATTGAAACTGTTGATTTTCGTGTGACTAGTTGCAACTGGTTGGCCAGCCGACTGGTGACGAAATTCAGTTGTGATGCTGAGTCGAGCAAGGCACTTCATGGTATAAAAGTACCCACTCTGTTTTTGATGTATATGATGGCTGTGGGCAACAATACGTGTTCTACTCACCTTTACGAAGGCAGTTGAATCATAGATGCATACGCTTAGCTTCATTAAAGCGGAGAGAGGGTGATAGGTTGGCAAAACGACATTTAGGTAAGTAGTGATCCTTTGAGTCGCATAAAAGGCACGCGTTTGCGATGCTGCTAGAGGCTACAAGTGAATTTCGACCATTCTTCTTGTGCGCATTCGGCTGGCTGATTGCAGTATAACGCCTTCCATGTTTTCCAGTTTTCGACATCTGCACTCGATAAAGGACGCCATATTTGACCACTTCGGGATCTTCTCAGATTCCAGAGCTTCTTCCCATTTTTCCTGTGTGTTTGCGTCTAGCTTGCGACTTATTATGTTAATAAGTAGACCATCTGCGATCTGCTCATTTGTTGCAATTGTGCCGAGAGCTCGAAGTTGAGCGTTTACGTTATCGCTGAGCGCACGTAGGCTCTGTGCAGATCCTTTTTCACATGGATGCCCCTGAAATTGAAGCAACTTGTTATCAAAGCGTCTTATAAGTAGTTCTATTGCCTTAGTTTGCTTCAGAGGACTCCAATGACTTGATGGTGTCAATTGCGGCACCTTCCAGACAAGAACGCAAGTGCTGTAGCTTTTCAATCTTGCTCAGATCCTCATTGCTACCAACAACTGTGTTGAACGTCGCATAGAACTCGGGCCAATCTTCATATTTTCCATTAAATGTTACCAATTGCATCTCCGGTAGTCGAGACCGGCGACTGCAAGTTTGATTCACAGTGTCGTTGAGTCTGGGAATAGTCGTTGAATTGAGAGCAGTGTGACGAGCCTTGAGTGCGTCCAATTGTCGGGTGAGCCTTGCTTTAACCTTAAAATAAATTTCGGCGAATTCAACGCGCGTGTTTGATGCCATCTCCGACAAGTCAAGCTTCTCAAGCGCGGTCTGAGCATCGACGAATTCGGCCTGCATCCCGTTTACGGCATCGATTCTCACGGACAAATCGCTCCCATCAAAACTCTCAATTTGCTCATCAGAGTTGAAGAACTCGAGCATAGAGGTGAGTTGACGTTTTATTTGAAAGCATTTTTCGCGATAAAAGTCACTAAGATTTGGTTCAGCCATTGTAGTTGGTGTTCACTGTAACGAACAAAAACGCGCACGAAAAAATGTATTTTTGTCACCACGAAACCGTAAGAAAACAAAGGAGATGAGAACAGCTAATGTTCCTTGTATTTAAGAACAGTTGAAACGGTTAAATGCACTTGCACTATGTATAGCCACTTGTGCATGTATGTAGGTGATAGGGCAATGTATCTGTGCGCAAAGTTTACTTATTGAGGGCCAAATTTGCTTACGAGAGTGTGTAATAATATTTCTTTTAAAACAGCTTAGAAATGAGAATATTAATCGACAATATTATGCGGAGTAACAAATGTATGGCGCGAACTCAAAAGTTGCAGAACGACGTATGTACATATGTACGCGTGCGAAAGCGAGATCGAAAATGTTTGTAGGTACATATGTACACGTGCGAAAGCGAGATAAAAAGGCGACGGCAGCGATTGCGCGAATAAATTACGAATAATAAGATCACGTCGGGGTCACCAATGTTTACGGGTACACTGATTTGTGCAACCGCCTTACTTCTATTGGAATTAAAAGCAAGGGTTTAATATTATAATTTATTGTGCCGCTGCATTTTTTAATGTGATGCGAGAAGAGACTGTTTTACAAGTGTTTTTAGTTAGCTTAACAGCTGCTAACATGAGATTTAACAGGTAGTTAACATAAGACTTAACAGTTGCATAGAACATAGATTTTAACTGGTGATTCTATTCGTCTGGCAACCTTGAGCTTAGATAAAGCAGTGATCTGCCGCGAACAAGTATTTCTAATGGACTGACTTTAGTAACTCTATTGGGTGTGCTATTAAGAGCCAGCTGAATCTCATCTAAAGAATCCAGCCAAGATCCTGGGCCAGTTTCAACTGCGGTCAGCCTGCAGACTTTAGAGTACTCATGACTCGCTCCACTTGGCCATTGGCACGATTAGCGCCTGTAGCAATTATATGTAAACCCATTTTCTGTGCTGAGCAGAAATCACGGAATGCTGAACTAGCAAAACTACGACCTTGATCAGAGATAAGTCGGGAGGGGACACCGAATAACGATTTAATAGACCTCACTGCCTTAATGCAACTATTAGTGTCTAACTTCATAGAATGAGAGAGATAGACAAATTTGGTAAATGCGTCTATCAACACAATTATATACTCCTTCTGGTCGCTTTTTTCGCTAAGTTTACCTGTAATATCCACATGAACCGTATGCCACGGGATGTCGATTTTAGGAATGGGACGGAGTTCGGATTGTATTTTGACAGACGGAGGTTTTGACAATCTACAAGTGATACAGTTGTCCACAAATTAGCGAACATATTTAGACATTTTATCGAACCAATAGAACTCGTAAATTTTCTCAAGAGTTTTTTCCCACCCGAGATGCATAATTGAATCGGGTACGTCGTTGACAGCGGACCAGCTAAACTGCTTTGGGATTATGGGCAGACATCGAGTCTTTCCATTTCTTTGAACTTTTCGGTATAGTGAAACTCTCGTATTTTGTAAGTTTTGGCCAAATCCTCGGACAATTCATCATTACGCAATTTAGAGATAATAGAAAAAGTTTCTTCGTCTCTTTGCTGTTCAGCCAACAACCAGTTAGCGGATGTTTCTGTCAGATTGATATGTCTTTCGACTACGCCTATGGAATTCTTGACAATTTTTGGAACCGGATTCCGAGACAGAAAGTCAACATGAGCCATACGCTCACCTGGTCTATACTGAATATCAAATTCAAAAGATTGCAGGTTCGACCAGCACCTATGAACTCTAGGGGTCAGTTCTACCTTTGTACGAGAGGCTTTAAGCGAATTGCAGTCAGTAAACACAACAAAATGACGGGCATGCAAGTAATGGCGAAAGTGTTTTTTTTTTTATAGAATTGTAGACAGCAGAAGATATCATCTTGCTAAAATATTCGATAACCCGAAGCTTCTGTTCAATTCGGTGCAGCAAAATAGCACCATAGCCAACAGAAGTCGCGTCTGTGTGGAGCTCGATAGAATATTGTGGGTCGAATATAGTAAGGACGGGTTCATTAGTTAAAATAGAAATTTTGTTTTTTTCCGTATTTACCCATGCTCCAATTCCCACAAAAATGACTTGCTCTTTGAAGTAAGGCCGTAAAGAAGTTTCATCAGTTGTGAAAACTTGGGAACAAAATTGTCGAAAATATGAGACTAGCCCAATAAATTGTCTCAACTGAGTGACGAACTGTGGGGGTGGCAAACTCAAAAGGGCTCGAATTTTCCTGGGATTTGGTCGAATCTCACCTGCCTTTACCGCGAAACCCAAATATTCAACACAAGACTTAAGAAAGAAACATTTTGTATCATTAAAAGAAAATCCAGCATGCGTAAGTATTTGCAATACTATTCACAATTATTCAAAAGCTTCTTCTTTTGTCCGTGCAATTATCATTACGTCATCCATATAAACAATGGCATACGAATGGGTAAGATCACCTAAGGCACGATTAATAGCTCTTTGGAATACGGTGCATTTTTAAGCCCGAATGGCATAGTCAAGTATTCGTACTGGCCTTCTGGGGTGACAAATGCCGTTCGCTCGACTGAATTCTGGGAGGATTTGGGATCTCGTGAAATCCACTTGCCATGTCTTTACAGCTGAAAAATCTAGCACCACTCAGCCTAGCTATTTGATCAGAAATTAGCGGCAAAGGGTACTTGTCAGAAACGGTATTTGCATTTAGCTCTCTATAATCCACGCATAGGCGGTCAGTACCATTTTTTTTTCGGACAAGTAACATTGGGCTCGCAAAGGGGGAGGAACTGGGTCTAATAATGTTTGATTCCAACAGCTGTTGAATTAAATTTCAAACTTTTTCCTTTTCCTCTACACTTAATCTATATGGGCGCCTTTAAACCGTCTTATTTTTGATCGATCAAGCGAATTTCTAACTGTCCCGTAGTCACACGGCTTTGTGGAATTCCATTTATAAATGACCCTGAATATTCTTGTAGTATTAATAACAATTGGTCTCTATCAGGTCCATGCAGATCGGTGTCAACATTAGCCAGATCAGTATTCCTTTCGGAAACTTCAACGGGCAATATAGATTTTGCGTTAAACATAGTAAGAGATTTTGATGTTATTGTCACACCGACTCCCTGGCTCAAAATATCTCGACGAATCAGAGCGTCAAATAGAATCAAAACAAAATTGGAACGACTCACCAGATTGCGAAAACGTTCCTACAGGTTCAAAAACGGTACAGATGTTGACATCTTTTACAATGTTCTTTTTGTGATTAGGCTTTCCGCAGTTGCGACACTTTAAGTAGGGCTTAGCTCGTTTTCCTGGCGGCTCTGATGTACCATCGTTTGGAAGGTGGCTCGGTCTAGCGTCAAATGAATAGACCTTAGTTCTTGGTGCAGCTGGTTCCGAGTGTTGATGTCGGAAGTGAAAACTATAAGCCGCAAACGCTTGTGAATTCCAGCTGCATGAGCCAGTGTAATGGACACTGCGATTTGATCCACACTCAGCGTCTTCCATTTGGCCATAAGCGCTAACCATTCGGCTTCCATATAACGAAAGGCACTCGCCTTCCGCAGGGCGTCTATTTAACAGATTCATAACTGCTGCCGCATAATTCTATTCCCGCAAAATGTTGCAGAAACAATTCTCGGAACTGTGTCCATGATATACCAGGAAAGCAAGTCTGTGACAGCCAATGAGACGCGCTTCCTTCCAGTGATTTGCTGAGGGTCATCACACCAGTTCGTTTTCAGACAAGATGTAGTCCACCGTTGAACACCAGGATTGGGCGTCTGATCCCGCACGTTCAGGATTAAACCTGGGCAATACTACAGCAAACGATTCTTTTGGTTCTCTTTGTGAGTGTTGCACTTGTTTTAGAAGTTCAGAAAAATGGCGATTTTGTGACTCCAAAATTGCCAGAAACTATTTTCATTGTTCAAAGAATCATGATGGCTGGAGTCTAAAGACATGTGTCCTAGGTCGATGTATTCCTGAAGAAATGCTGAATACTGCTCTTTCAGCTGTTGATTCCTTTGGAGTCTAGACTCGAGAGACTTGAAGCGCATCAAAGCACGATGGAATGAATCTCCAAGGGCATCCAGATCCTCCTTTGCTGATAAACGCACTGAGTATTGTCCAGTCTCCAGACGCCTGTAGCCTTTCAAGAATAAGTTTTCACAAATCAAGTCTTCCTCCGTGACTGTTGATGCGGAATCATAGCAACTGTCAATTTCCCAGAATCGTTTGACTATATCGGTAATGCTGTCATCCTCTGGAGACTCCCTGCGTACGGCTGCCAACGCATGATGCTTGATAGGCTGAGAAAAAGCTCTGGAAACGATCCATCCAAGCCTTGTCTTTTGGAAAATTGGCAAGTGTCTGGCTATGTGGGTCTGCCACACGCAAAGCAATTCAAAGAACAGGCCGGCGCCAAGTAATACATCGACTCGCTGTGATTTGTGGAACGATGGATCGGCGAGTGCTATGTTCTTCGGGATGTTCCAGCTGGTTATGTCGATTCCGAAATGAGGATGGTAGTCCGTGATCGTCCGTGTGACAACAGCCGAAAATGCTGCGCTGTATTTCCGATCAAGCGATTGAGCAGCAAGATCGACTGCTGCGTTCGACGACAGAGAAGCTTCACCTATTCCGGAAATTGAAACTGTTGATTTTCGTGTGACTAGTTGCAACTGGTTGGCCAGCCGACTGGTGACGAAATTCAGTTGTGATGCTGAGTCGAGCAAGGCACGACATGGTATAAAAGTACCCGCTCTGTTTTTGATGTATATGATGGCTGTGGGCAACAATACGTAATCAGATGACTGCCTTTCCGTGGGCTCAGGTGCGAAGTTCGAGCCAGTTGTGATTAGCGTTTACTGCTGCTAAATTGTTCCATGCTGTGCATTGGAGGCATTTGAAGTCGAGGGAATTTGGCCTGTATGCAGCAGGGTGTGATGCTTCTGCTGCTGCTACGTATGCTCTGTGCAGATCCTTTTTCAACACCTGGCAACCCAAAGATCGAGCGTATGCGCCCCTGAAATTGAAGCAACTTGTTATCAAAGCGTCTTATAAGTAGTTCTATTGCCTTAGTTTGCTTCAGAGGACTCCAATGACTTGATGGTGTCAATTGCGGCACCTTCCAGACAAGAACGCAAGTGCTGTAGCTTTTCAATCTTGCTCAGATCCTCATTGCTACCAACAACTGTGTTGAACGTCGCATAGAACTCGGGCCAATCTTCATATTTTCCATTAAATGTTACCAATTGCATCTCCGGTAGTCGAGACCGGCGACTGCAAGTTGTAACGACCGAAGTCCGTTAGCCTCCACCTCCGCACACCCTGTCTAATTAAGCCGGCTAGGCTCAGGGAAAATGGGCTGGGTTCTTGTGTGCGGGTTCGGCTATCGATGTTATCAGAAAAAATCGACAGGTTAGATGCTGCACAAAAAGAAAGACAAGGACAAAAAAGGACTGCCCAAAAACGAACGGGTGGACCATCTCTAATCCGATCAATCGGAGAGCCAGATGGGCCGCTCTCCTTCTTCACCCACCCAACCATGCAGTCTGGGAAATAAATTCCCAAAACCACCCATTATGCTGCCGTGTTGCTACCCCCTTTGTGCCTCAAAAATAAAAAGTTATTCCATGTTAATTATATTCAATGTTAAGTGTATACAAATTTAATTTCAAATTTAAGCAGCTTCATGCTGCACAATCTCAGTATTACAATAGCCTAATATCCTTTGATTATTTATATTTCCCTCAATTATATTTTCGACTAGCTTCTAAGGTAGTGTATATTTTAATTAGGATACGCAAGAAAAAATAATGATTGGCAACATTTGTAGATATGTGCATGCGACTCACCCGTGATCCGTAAGGGCCCATACGACACAGCTGTTTGTAGGAAAAATAATAATAGCAATCGCAACACTATATACAAAGGCCAATCACAATACTCTTCCTTCTTTTAATTAATATGCTGTTCTTATTTATACTTTATTGTATACTTGTTTTATTTTTACGTTAAATTTTACGTTAATATGAATGAAATCATAAAAATTAGTAAAGAAAATAATAAAAAGATAAAAGAAATCGAAAATAAAATGATAAAAGAAATCAAAATAAGAATAAAAATCAAAAGGATTTACAAACTAATAAAAGAAAATAAACAGAAAGGAAATTATATAAAAGGAAATCGAAATTGAAAGAATAATTGAAATGAATTTAAAATAATAAAATAAAAATGATAAAATAAATGAAAATGTGTGTGGATGTATGAGTGTGTGTAATAACACGAAGTGTGTGTGAGTATGTGTGGAATTGTGTGTGAGCGTGTATGAAGTTGTGTTTACAAAATGTGTTTGTTTTCGTGTGTATACATGGATGGTGTGTGTGTTTGAGTGTATTTAGATCCTGCGCGTGCAATTGTCCAGCAAATCGTGCGCGTGTGCGGCGAAGTCGAATAGCCGGCTTTGAAGCCTCGAGCAAAAATGGTCTAAATATAGAATTCAACCGGCATTAGAAATCTCATGTTACCAAATGTTGTTTATTTGGTACTCACCCAAATCTTGACACCAAACGGCTGGTAGAAATACCACGCAGCAACACTGATTCCAATAATGCCAACTTACAGCAACTTGGCAGCAACACACCACTGTGCACCAGTTCGGAATGGCCACACAATTAGGTTGACGAGCCGCCTCTATCCAACGACAGCTAAATGGCAACAGGGTGGCAGCCAATTTTGCAATGGCAAAATGGCGGGCGGCACCACTCGTGCGCAGCACCAGCAGCACCCACAGCAACGCAGCAACAACGGCGACGCAGCAACAACAGCAACTCAGCAAACAACAGGGCCTGACGAGAAGACGATGGTGCGAGCGCTAGCGCTCCGATGGCCACACGAGGGTTACTGTAGGGCCAAAAGGGTGATGAAAAAACGCTCATATGATATGAGGCACTACTCACTCTTGAAATGGTTCGGAAAGACAAGATGAAATGTCCGGGTTGTATTGCCTGTTCCAAATGCAGCTCAATCAAATATTTTTTAATTTTTCTCACACTCGTATAAATTTCGTTTTGCACGCTTGCTGATGAAAATTTTTGGCGGAAGTGTGGCTAACAGCTGTCTCTATTTTGACAGGTGGTCTCGATCCCCAAAGCGACCCTGGCGAACCCGATATATCGGTACGCCATTTATCAACACTGATCGATCGAATGGTACAGAGATGCCACCTCGATTAAAGTATCGAGTTCGACTAACCGCCAAAATTTCAAATTCAAATTTAAATTCGATCAACCGTCAAAGAAAATTCAAATTCAAATTTAAATTTGAAAGGGGAATTTGTACACGGGCCCCACACCCTCAGATTCAATTTTACGCCACTGGTCTGAAATTGAATTTGAAAAAAGAATCAAAAGGATCGTGTAGGAATTCCGACCGATATGAAATGAGCTTGGAGTTTATGGCCATAGGTCTTTGGCATGGAAATTACCCAGCACCTTCCCCGCTAGATCCTCCACTAGATACAGGGTGTTACCTAGCCTCTTTTTAATGCGAACTTGGGTTCCCACCGGAGCCAGCTTTGCATTAAAATTGGCTGCAGCATTGCTCAATGCGAAATTGCGTTTAACGACTACCTGACCCACCTCGAAGGATCGTGGTTTTGCCCGCAGGTTGTAGCTGCGTCGATTCTGCTCATACGCCTTCAGAAGATTAGAATCGATCTTCGAGCGAATCAACTGCAGCCCATCCGATCTGGGAACGTCAGCATTAGGCTCACCTAGCATATTGAGCTTCCTCAACAATTGATAATCAGCCCCATGCGACATCATATGTTGTCCGAAGACAACCACGTATGGCGACATGCCGATGGACTGATGCAAGGTCTTTCGTAGCGAACAGTTGATGCTACTGAGGACTACATCCCACTCTCGCTGGTCACCCTGCACATACGCTCTCAGCGCCGCATTGATCGAGCGGTTGACTCTCTCAGCTGCATTCGACTGAGGAGCATATGCACCCGTGCAGATGTGGCGGACTCCGAAATTCGCCAGGAAGGTCGTGAACTCATGGCTTTTAAACTGAGTGCCATTATCGCTCACGACAACTTCCGGCACTCCTAAGCAATTAAATACCTCGTCCTTCAGGATGTCGATCACTACCTTCAAGAAGGTGAACTTGGAGAAGTGGTCTAGGACGATAAGGATTCCGATGTTTCCCTTCTTGGATCTCGGAAACGGACCAATAAAATCCACGTACAAACGTTGGAAGGGCCGCTCAGTTACGACGCGGGCTCCCATCAGTGGCCTCAAAGAACTGTTCGGGTACTTCGTCGTACGACAAACCTCGCAGTTCCGAACATAGTCTCTGACGTTCATCACCATGCCTGGCCAGAAAAACTTTTGGCGGATCTGCTCCAAGCACTTCGCCATGCCACAATGAGCAGAAGATGGCTGGTCATGAGCGGATTTGATGACGCCTTCACGCAAGGATTCGGGAACCACCAACTTCCAAACGTCATCGGGGCTAACGCCATCCCCCACAAACTCCGTGCGATGATATATATAATCATCCACCACTTGAAAATCCGGGAGTTTGGCTGACAGGACCTCTTCCTTCAGCGCAAGGTAGCTCTCAGAGCGGAACGCTTCCGACTCGAGATCAATTTCGGGCAGGACTTCGCAAACTAAGGCACAAACTTCAGCATCCTCGAACGAACGAGACAGTGCATCTGCCACAACATTCTCGCTTCCCTTACGATGCTCAATAGTGAAGGAGAAACCCTGTAGCTTGATAGCCCAACGAGCAAGCCTACCACTCAGGTCTGGCTGGTTCATCAGCCAGCGCAAACTGGCGTGATCTGTCACCACCTTGAATGGATGACCCTCGATATACATCCTGAATTTCTTAACTGCAAGGACTACTGCCAGACACTCGAGCTCCGTCACAGTGTAGTTGCGTTGAGCCTTGTTCAGCTTCTTGGACATATATGCTATGGGACGCTCATCCCCAGACTCATCGCATTGTGCCAAAACTGCACCCACTCCATGCAAGGAAGCATCGCACTGTAGCACAAATGGCTTCGTGTAGTTCGGATGAACTAGGAACGAAGCTGAGCACAACTCGCTCTTTACTTTATTAAAGGCTTCTTGCGCCTGGTCATTCCAAAGGAATGCCTTGCCTTTAAGGAGCTCAGTAAGTGAGAAGATGATGGTCGAATAATTAGGAATAAACCTCCGATACCAACCGGTCATTCCCAGGAACCTCCGAAGCTGTTTTTGGGACTTCGGGACAGGAAACTCTTCCATAGCGCGAACCTTGTCGGGATTAACATGAAGCGTTCCTTCGCCTACTATGAACCCAAGATAATCAACCTTACGAATGCAGAACTGACTCTTCTGGACATTGATGGTCAGTCCAGCCTTACGCAGCTGAGTCGCAACCTCAGTCAAGTGGATGAGATGCTCCTCGAAACTGGAGGACAGTACCAGGAGATCATCCAAATAAACAAGGACATGCGATTTCAGTTGGTAAGGAATCACCATATCCATCAATCGACTCATCGTCTGCGGAGCGTTGGTCAACCCGAATGGCATCCGCTTAAACTGGTACAATGGACGATTGGGTACCGTGAAAGCTGTCTTCGCACGAGAGACATCATCCAAACAGATCTGCCAAAACGCATCCTTAAGATCCACCTTGGAGATGCAATGAACTGGAGGAAGCCTGCTAAGGAGCCCATCCATGATTGGCATGGGATATGCATCCTTCACAGTCACCGCATTCAGCTTTCGTGCGTCCAAACAAAATCTCACCTTGCCAGGTTTTATGTGCAAGGTCACCGGAGAGGACCATGGCGAACTAGGAGCTTCTTCAATCACATCCATGGCCAGCATCCTATCGATCTCAACGCACAGAAGATTCTCCTTGGCTGGAGACAACGGATAAAACCTCTGTTTTATCGGCTTCGCGTCGCAGTATCGATGTTATGCTGAATGAGTGTCGTCAGCCCTAAGCCATTCTTCTCGAAGGAAGGAAAGACATTAATTACGGCTTCTAATTGCGTCTTCTGGAGGCTGGTCAAATCTAACTGAGATGAATCGGGTTCAGCCTTGCAAAGGACCTCATTGATGGACGTCGCTGGAACGATGGAGATGTTAAATCGTTTCCAAAAGTCCATCCCGCAAATGAGATCTTGCTTAATAGCTGGAACCACCAAAAACTCAAAGTCTGTGCTTAGCGAATTGTAAGTCAGGGAAACAGAAATCAAACCTGCTATCGACTGCGTCTGTCCATCAGCAGTATGAACAACGCCCTTCGTCTTTCCAGACACAAGGCCTTCATCAACTACTTTCTGCGCTAATTTTCCACCCATGACGCTCTTGTTAGCTCCGCTATCAAGAAGAGCCATGTAATCTTCGCTGAAAACGTTGACTTGGGTGAAAGAACGTATGTCTGTGGACTATCGATGAGATGGTATACCGCTGCTGGCCTCGTATGCGTCGCCAAAATTCACGCATACGAGTCGCAGATCTGGATCTACTAGACACGGTAGCATCGACATTAAATATTTCCGCCCTACGCTTTAAATATTCGCGCAGACGGACATGATACGGTTTGAAATGCTGTGGTATTGTCAAATTAGGTAAGTTTGTAAGGCTGGGAGATTTAGGAGACGTTGATGGTACCGAGATTAACGTCGGATGTCGCCTCTCGGAGGTCGACGAGCATCCGGCGTCGAGTTTTCCGCCTTTGCTTTGCATCGATCGCAATTCGGCCTATACACATCTGCGGCTCCACAACCGTAGCAGAAGACACGCCTAGGCTGAAGGCAGTCGTGGTAGCGATGTCCCTGCTCCTCGCAATTCCAACATTTGGAATTGTCGAATGAACGAACTGCACAAATCTCTGCTTCGGGTGCTTCTTCTGCCTCGGACTCGGAGTGCTCTTCTGCTTGAAGAGTGCTTACGAAGTTCCGCCTAAAAGCAGAACGAAACTGAGGACGAATACTCCTGAAGAACTCCTCGTGCCGATGACACTCCCTACGCAAGCTAGCTAGGTCAGAAGTGTCGACATGCAACAACTCATGCTGCAACTCCGAACGCAAATTATTCCGAACCTCTACTGCTATCTCACTATCCGACATAGGCTCTCGCAACGAATCGGCGATGGTGAGCATAGCGTCTAAAAAGTCGTCGAAGCTTTCGCTGCTTCCCTGCTTACGACGACGCATGGCATCCTTGATGTCACGATCAGTCCTCTGGTCTTGGTATCGCTCTTGCAACCGACTACAAAGCTCGTACCAGTCCAGTTCTCTCACGGCACGATGCACTCTCCAGTAGAAGTGGAGTGCGGGACCTGAAAACAACAGATGAGCAAACTGGGAAAGCAACGTAAAATTGCCATTGAGGCTCTGGGTCGTCATGCAATTGACGCGGAAGATAAAATCCTCGAGCGGAATATCGTTAGGCGATCCGGTAAATTTAATTCGCCAGTTGGAGATCGTGTTCGACACCCTATCCGGTCTATCCACCACTGCAAAGTTAGGACTAGGACGAATTCCAGATGCCCTTCCGCCAAAGATTTCTTCTCGCCTAGTGGCACTACTAGCGCGAGGTAAAGATGGTGCCGCAGCATTATCAACCTCGAAATGCTGGTCATCGCGAGCAGCTCGAGCGGATTGGGCTAGATTCAAGTTTTGAAAAGCCGATGTGATCTGCTCCGAAATCAAAGCCGATATGTCGTCACGATATCTGTCCATAGAGCTCGAGATCATCTGATTGATACGCTCCTCGGATATCGCAGCAATCGAAGGAGCGCTAGGCTCACGACGAGGATTACGAGCCGGCAAGGCGCCAGCACCAGCAGTGCCACGCCCTTGCGAACGCGTAGCCATTCGACTTTTGGGAACTGCTCCCGAAGGAACTGAAACGCGCGAAGATCCTTGCCCATTCTGAGGGTTTAACGACGGCCTTTGCTCTACTGGAGCATTTATTATGGCTCTGGGACACATTTGTCGGCACATCGGACAAGTCTCGTTACTGTCGAGCCAAACAGACAGACACGATTTGTGAAATTGATGTCTGCAAGGAGTCTCAATCAGCTCCGGGTCCTGACTGGTGTCGTTGCAGATGGTGCACCCCATCGCAAGGTTCAACAGATCCGACCTATCAGAACTACGTCTAACCGACATAGCGAAAACTAAACAAATCGCTAGCGTGGAGAAATAAGCACAATCTCAGAACGGTTCTAGATAGAAGGGTCACGATAGTCGTGAGTAAGAAGCACGACTAAGAAAAATGTACGCGATGATTGCTGTAACACACTGCACAACGATATCACAATAAGTGAGTGTGCGATCGTTCAATAAAAGTAATAAAAGAAAATATACACTTCAATTCACACACAATCGTGCAACATGGACACGATACATACGATAGTTAATAATCGCTAAAAGTATACACAATATTCATGAAGGTATAAGAGGGCTTACCTAAGGTTAAGCAACACGACAGCACATAGTGATGTGATCATTTGCTAGAGATGGTCGAACTATTGAAACTACTTTAGGAAGCAAACTGCGTGTAGCTCTAATCGGAAGCTGAGGATCGTGTCGATATATCCAGCACGACCTATCTCAGCTCTCACGAGTCGAGATGTTTGTTGGATGGAGCTAGGATGGGGTATCGAACCGGTTTTACCCAATCTGATAGCTCCACATCCCAGAATCTGCCATCCAACCCCACCGATTATTCTCCATGACGAAGAATATCGAACTCGGATAGCCATATGCAATCGGTCTGGCTCCGATATACACCAGAAAGGCCAGCAACTCCAGATTGCATATAACTATCAGCTGAAACTAAAAAAAACTAAAATGTGGATGAATTTTGGGACCTAAAGGAAAAAGTGGAGGGGACGGGAAGGGTATAAGGAAAAGGTAGGGTATAGCCATAAGGAGCCTTTCGGGCCCCACGTTGGGCGCCATTTTCTGTAACGACCGAAGTCCGTTAGCCTCCACCTCCGCACACCCTGTCTAATTAAGCCGGCTAGGCTCAGGGAAAATGGGCTGGGTTCTTGTGTGCGGGTTCGGCTATCGATGTTATCAGAAAAAATCGACAGGTTAGATGCTGCACAAAAAGAAAGACAAGGACAAAAAAGGACTGCCCAAAAACGAACGGGTGGACCATCTCTAATCCGATCAATCGGAGAGCCAGATGGGCCGCTCTCCTTCTTCACCCACCCAACCATGCAGTCTGGGAAATAAATTCCCAAAACCACCCATTATGCTGCCGTGTTGCTACCCCCCTTAGTGCCTCAAAAATAAAAAGTTATTCCATGTTAATTATATTCAATGTTAAGTGTATACAAATTTAATTTCAAATTTAAGCAGCTTCATGCTGCACAATCTCAGTATTACAATAGCCTAATATCCTTTGATTATTTATATTTCCCTCAATTATATTTTCGACTAGCTTCTAAGGTAGTGTATATTTTAATTAGGATACGCAAGAAAAATAATGATTGGCAACATTTGTAGATATGTGCATGCGACTCACCCGTGATCCGTAAGGGCCCATACGACACAGCTGTTTGTAGGAAAAATAATAATAGCAATCGCAACACTATATACAAAGGCCAATCACAATACTCTTCCTTCTTTTAATTAATATGCTGTTCTTATTTATACTTTATTGTATACTTGTTTTATTTTTACGTTAAATTTTACGTTAATATGAATGAAATCATAAAAATTAGTAAAGAAAATAATAAAAAGATAAAAGAAATCGAAAATAAAATGATAAAAGAAATCAAAATAAGAATAAAAATCAAAAGGATTTACAAACTAATAAAAGAAAATAAACAGAAAGGAAATTATATAAAAGGAAATCGAAATTGAAAGAATAATTGAAATGAATTTAAAATAATAAAATAAAAATGATAAAATAAATGAAAATGTGTGTGGATGTATGAGTGTGTGTAATAACACGAAGTGTGTGTGAGTATGTGTGGAATTGTGTGTGAGCGTGTATGAAGTTGTGTTTACAAAATGTGTTTGTTTTCGTGTGTATACATGGATGGTGTGTGTGTTTGAGTGTATTTAGATCCTGCGCGTGCAATTGTCCAGCAAATCGTGCGCGTGTGCGGCGAAGTCGAATAGCCGGCTTTGAAGCCTCGAGCAAAAATGGTCTAAATATAGAATTCAACCGGCATTAGAAATCTCATGTTACCAAATGTTGTTTATTTGGTACTCACCCAAATCTTGACACCAAACGGCTGGTAGAAATACCACGCAGCAACACTGATTCCAATAATGCCAACTTACAGCAACTTGGCAGCAACACACCACTGTGCACCAGTTCGGAATGGCCACACAATTAGGTTGACGAGCCGCCTCTATCCAACGACAGCTAAATGGCAACAGGGTGGCAGCCAATTTTGCAATGGCAAAATGGCGAGCAGCGCACCACTGTGCATCAATTGGTGTAGCCTCGCAGTCAAAGTGGCGGGCGGCACCACTCGTGCGCAGCACCAGCAGCACCCACAGCAACGCAGCAACAACGGCGACGCAGCAACAACAGCAACTCAGCAAACAACAGGGCCTGACGAGAAGACGATGGTGCGAGCGCTAGCGCTCCGATGGCCACACGAGGGTTACTGTAGGGCCAAAAGGGTGATGAAAAAACGCTCATATGATATGAGGCACTACTCACTCTTGAAATGGTTCGGAAAGACAAGATGAAATGTCCGGGTTGTATTGCCTGTTCCAAATGCAGCTCAATCAAATATTTTTTATTTTTCTCACACTCGTATAAATTTCGTTTTGCACGCTTGCTGATGAAAATTTTTGGCGGAAGTGTGGCTAACAGCTGTCTCTATTTTGACAGGTGGTCTCGATCCCCAAAAGCGACCCTGGCGAACCCGATATATCGGTACGCCATTTATCAACACTGATCGATCGAATGGTACAGAGATGCCACCTCGATTAAAGTATCGAGTTCGACTAACCGCCAAAATTTCAAATTCAAATTTAAATTCGATCAACCGTCAAAGAAAATTCAAATTCAAATTTAAATTTGAAAGGGGAATTTCTACACGGGCCCCACAAAGTTTGATTCACAGTGTCGTTGAGTCTGGGAATAGTCGTTGAATTGAGAGCAGTGTGACGAGCCTTGAGTGCGTCCAATTGTCGGGTGAGCCTTGCTTTAACCTTAAAATAAATTTCGGCGAATTCAACGCGCGTGTTTGATGCCATCTCCGACAAGTCAAGCTTCTCAAGCGCGGTCTGAGCATCGACGAATTCGGCCTGCATCCCGTTTACGGCATCGATTCTCACGGACAAATCGCTCCCATCAAAACTCTCAATTTGCTCATCAGAGTTGAAGAACTCGAGCATAGAGGTGAGTTGACGTTTTATTTGAAAGCATTTTTCGCGATAAAAGTCACTAAGATTTGGTTCAGCCATTGTAGTTGGTGTTCACTGTAACGAACAAAAACGCGCACGAAAAAATGTATTTTTGTCACCACGAAACCGTAAGAAAACGAAGGAGATGAGAACAGCTAATGTTCCTTGTATTTAAGAACAGTTGAAACGGTTAAATGCACTTGCACTATGTATAGCCACTAGTGCATGTATGTAGGTGATAGGGCAATGTATGTGTGCGCAAAGTTTACTTATTGAGGGCCAAATTTGCTTGCGAGAGTGTGTAATAATATTTCTTTTAAAACAGCTTAGAAATGAGAATATTAATCGACAATATTATGCGGAGTAACAAATGTAGGGCGCGAACTTAAAAGTTGCAGAACGACGTATGTACATATGTACGCGTGCGAAAGCGAGATCGAAAATGTTTGTAGGTACATATGTACACGTGCGAAAGCGAGATAAAAAATGCGACGGCAGCGATTGCGCGAATAAATTACGAATAATAAGATCACGTCGGGGTCACCAATGTTTACGGGAACACTGATTTGTGCAACCGCCTTACTTCTATTGGAATTAAAAGCAAGGGTTTAATATTATAATTTATTGTGCCGCTGCATTTTTTACATGTGATGCGAGAAGAGACTGTTTTACAAGTGTTTTTAGTTAGACTTAACAGCTGCTAACATGAGATTTAACAGGTAGTTAACATAAGACTTAACAGTTGCTTAGAACATAGATTTTAACTGCTGATTCTATTCGTCTGGCAACCTTGAGCTTAGATAAAGCAGTGATAAAGCAGTGATCCGAATTTAATAGACCTCACTGCCTTAATGCAACTATTAGTGTCTAACTTCATAGAATGAGAGAGATAGACAAATTTGGTAAATGCGTCTATCAACACAATTATATACTCCTTCTGGTCGCTTTTTCCGCTAAGTTTACCTGTAATATCCACATGAACCGTATGCCACGGGATGTCGATTTTAGGAATGGGACGGAGTTCGGATTGTATTTTGACAGACGGAGGTTTTGACAATCTACAAGTGATACAGTTGTCCACAAATTAGCGAACATATTTAGACATTTTATCGAACCAATAGAACTCGTAAATTTTCTCAAGAGTTTTCTCCCACCCGAGATGCATAATTGAATCGGGTACGTCGTTGACAGCGGACCAGCTAAACTGCTTTGGGATTATGGGCAGACATCGAGTCTTTCCATTTCTTTGAACTTTTCGGTATAGTGGAACTCTCCGTATTTTGTAAGTTTTGGCCAAATCCTCGGACAATTCATCATTACGCAATTTAGAGATAATAGAAAAAGTTTCTTCGTCTCTTTGCTGTTCAGCCAACAACCAGTTGGCGGATGTTTCTGTCAGATTGATATGTCTTTCGACTACGCCTATGGAATTCTTGACAATTTTTGGAACCGGATTTTGAGACAGAAAGTCAACATGAGCCATACGCTCACCTGGTCTATACTGAATATCAAATTCAAAAGATTGCAGGTACGACCAGCACCTATGAACTCTAGGGGTCAGTTCTACCTTTGTACGAGAGGCTTTAAGCGAATTGCAGTCAGTAAACACAACAAAATGACGGGCATGCAAGTAATGGCGAAAGTGTTTTTTTTATAGAATTGTAGACAGCAGAAGATATCATCTTGCTAAAATATTCGATAACCCGAAGCTTCTGTTCAATTCGGTGCAGCAAAATAGCACCATAGCCAACAGAAGTCGCGTCTGTGTGGAGCTCGATAGAATATTGTGGGTCGAATATAGTAAGGACGGGTTCATTAGTTAAAATAGAAATTTTGTTTTTTTCCGTATTTACCCATGCTCCAATTCCCACAAAAATGACTTGCTCTTTGAAGTAAGGCCGTAAAGAAGTTTCATCAGTTGTGAAAACTTGGGAA
Organism: Zaprionus nigranus; assembly: GCA_018903425.1. Classification (NCBI taxonomy): domain Eukaryota; kingdom Metazoa; phylum Arthropoda; class Insecta; order Diptera; family Drosophilidae; genus Zaprionus; species Zaprionus nigranus. The sequence continues at coordinate 189 of JAEIGD010000089.1, read as the reverse complement.
CAAAATTGTCGAAAATATGAGACTAGCCCAATAAATTGTCTCAACTGAGTGACGAACTGTGGGGGTGGCAAACTCAAAAGGGCTCGAATTTTCCTGGGATTTGGTCGAATCTCACCTGCCTTTACCGCGAAACCCAAATATTCAACACAAGACTTAAGAAAGAAACATTTTGTATCATTAAAAGAAAAT